>CM021748.1:3852663-3964450 GCA_011075105.1 Heteronetta atricapilla
TATAACCCAAGGTATCCACCACTTGATATGCTTGTCAGTAATACCTCAGGACAATTTCCAAATTAAAATTTCCAGTTACTCTCTCTCAATCCCTTCAATTTAGTCTTTTCTAAAAATCATCTAGAGACAGATTGTCTCAGCACAACATTCAACCGCAAAGTAAAGCGCCATGGCTGTCACCACACAAAGAACCTGTCCCATTGCTGAAAACACAGCAGCAATGAAAATTATTAGTTGCCAACAATTGCATCAGAGAACTAAATGGCGCTGTAGTTTCAGGAAGCATGGCTAGAAACACATTGTCAACAATGACAGACTTGCCAAATGTGAATTTAAAAGCCAGAATCAAGTCTTTGGCAAGTATTACACTGTAGATAATCTGCAACAAGCTGCAAAAATTTCTGTGAAAGAAGAGGGAAGGGGAAGGACTAATTACAGTTAAGAATTTTTGATTTGTTTTAAACTGGCACTTTAAAGAAAAGGTAAAAAAACATAAAATCAGTTTTACTCCAAAATTCTTATAAAACAAAAGCTGACCAAAAAAATTGGACAAGTATCAGACACTAAGTCATTAGTTATGATACATACATTCCACCTAGCCACTAGAAGCTGTTCAGTAAATGCCTTTGTCATCTTTAAAATAATATTGGGGCAGACAAATATTCTACTAGATCTATACATTGCTATCTCAAGAGGTTACATCACTATGTAGATGGAGGAAATGGTGGACTCAACTGAAAGTTTAAATTTTTATGCACTGAGCCACCTACTTCCCTTGCAGACGGAGCACAGCATAGTATATTGCGGACAGACTTGTCACCTACTGTCCCATTCCTAGGGTCTCCCACCAGCAGGGGAAGCAAGGCTCTTCAGTGCAACAGGCAAGCACAATGGCAGAAGAAAACATACAGCAGTACCACCTATTTTTCAAGTTGTACAAAGAGTTCAAGGGTATCCCTTCAGAATAGGAAGGCAGCTCTTTTGAAGTTTAATGAAGATTTCGTCAGAAAAGCAACAACTTTGTCGTACCATTTTGTTCAGTATATGCACATAAAAAATAAGCACTATACAAAGAACTGAAGCAATATAATTTAAACATGCCATCAAGCTATAAACCATATATACATAGAAACATATGCCTATACAAACAGAACAAGACCACTTTATTACAAGGTACTTCTGTTGAAGTTTTTGGAGGAAATCATGACAGAAACAAAATGAGACCAAAGGGGATAGGTGTTGCCTCTAAAAGTAGTCTGTTCAGAAGTATCATGCAACACCACCATCTGTCTTCAGCATTTAATAAAGTTTTAGCTGTACATAGATCTTCCCATGATTTCTGGACTCCCTTCCTGTACAGAGGTAGATTTCTGTAGATGTTCTGATATTGCACCACGTAAGTATAATGTTTTTATTAAAACAAGGAACAACTTACAAAGGCTAATTTATAGGTATAATCTCATTGTGTGCATTCAGGTAGCACAGTAATTGAATTCATGTGCACTTGATGAAAACAAGTCCCTCAAAGGGAAATATTTTATTTAGTTTGAAGTCCAATTAAAAGCTGCAATTCTATTAACAGCTTCACATTCAGCTATCTCTTGTCATCAGGGTAACATACTCAAGTCTCTCCCTCTATTCTTGAGCCTCTGTTGTATAGCCAGTGCAAGCACTTGTATTGCCTTTACTAATGCCTTTGTCCCATCCACTGCGTTCAAGTTAAATGCTGATTTCGAATAGAGACAGGTTTTTGCAGTATTAGAACTTATACACACAAGCAGTTGCAATATTAGGAAATTTACAAGAAGATGCATTCAAACACTTCTCAAGATGACTAATGAAGCCAATGGAAAACAATCTGAAACTGTGCTAGCTTCAGAAAGGCCATTAATCAAGAATACAATGCTACTATGAAAATTTGAAGACATTTGGCAATAGTTTGTTTCTTTTTTTGTCCATCACATTCTTCTACTACCCCCTCTGACAACTCACGAAGGCGCAAAAATGCTTGCATGCAAATACCACTTTAAGATGTTTGTTAAATGAAACCTC
Organism: Heteronetta atricapilla; assembly: GCA_011075105.1. Taxonomy (NCBI): domain Eukaryota; kingdom Metazoa; phylum Chordata; class Aves; order Anseriformes; family Anatidae; genus Heteronetta; species Heteronetta atricapilla. Next base: position 3,854,716 of record CM021748.1, read on the forward strand.
TATAGCATACCTAAAAAAATAGGGACACCACAATTAATGATGCCAATGTATAATAACTTGAGCTCACAAGCATTGCTAAGTATTTTTTCAGAGGCACTCCATGAAGTTATTTTTATAGAAGTCTATCAACATGGAGGTAAGTGAAAAAGAACAATCTGGTATTCTGTGTACTGAAACATGAGAATAGAAGTGCTGTGAGTCTGGCTCAGCAAATCTAACAAAGTTGTACTACCCACATGCTCACATGACAGTGCATGTGCATGTTTCATTTTCATACAGAAGCTAATGTAAGCAGCAGCAGTCTTTGTAGCTGCAAGTTTATGAGAAAAGAGGAAGTAAGTTCTCTTTTTGTACCAATCAACCTACTATTTGTATCTATTTTTAATGAAGGCTTGCACTGTAACCATTTAACATTAGTTTCCCAGATTATATGAAGTGTCTTGTTCCTTACACAATGTTACATCAGTAAAGAATGGTAATTCTAGTTTAGAACTGAATAACGTTTGTTGAAATACTGATAGAAGGCATACATCAATTCATTACGCTTTCTTGTCAAAGTTGTTGTTGTTTTATGGGTTGTTTGTTGTTGGGTGTTTTCATTAACAAAGCAAGTAAATCCCAAGTTACTATAATAACAACTGCAATAATATTGAAAATCACGATGACTGTTCTCCCATGATGAAAGGGACTGCACACTTAGGAGTAGGAGTGAGATGATCTCGCCTTCTTGGAAAGCCCATGTTGTGAAGGGAAGGGAACCCTCAATCTGGAGTAGCTTAATCAGGAATCACACTCCCTGCACCTGGCAGGAAGTGTTTATGTACCTTTCAAGATCACATTTTTGAATGAAGAAGTTCATTATACACAGGATAGAACATACAGTAAGAGTTAAGAGACAATGGCAGGAACCAGGGCTTTTGGAGACTTCTCTTTTTGTTTTTAAAAAGCAATGGTTCTTCACAACTAAGAATCCACAACTAGGAAAGCGTCTCATTCATACACTCGGCTAGTGCATAGCATCTGCGATTGCATAGAATGTTTCCAGTGCTGAATCAGTAACTAACCTAAGCAAATCCTTTCAAAGTTTGATTGGTTACCACTTGATATCCAGACCGCTTGCCGTTTGATTTACTGCACTGTATTTGGTGTGTAAAGTTTCCTGGACCTTCCTGGAGTCCATGCCTTCTAGCCAGTCCTGGTACATCTTTTGTACATACATGTTGGTTTCTGGAAGTCTAACGGGTATTGCAGCATACACTTCTTCCATCTGGTTAAGCAGCACTTTATCTGGTTTCCCATCTTCAGTTTGTGCCTGGCCTTTTCCATTCAGGCACCCTTAAAAAAAGAGACATAGCGATGAAGATTTGATATGAAGAGAAATTGGGAAACTTCCTGTAGACAGTATGAAAAAAAAAAGTTGTTTCTTTACAAAAACTACCCTCCCCCATTCTGTTCAGATTTGTATTTCCTTGAAGCGACTCCAGTATCAACATCTTTATGTAAGTGAAGTTTCTAAGTTTCTATATCAACAATCTTTCTCTGCCTTCTCTGTGGTTTTATGATCTTAATTATGTTCCTTGTCTTTTCTTGCCCTTGACAACTACCATTTCAGAGCACTTCCTCTGAGGTTTGAAATAATCATAGGAGTCATACTGTCATTTATTTATAGGTCACAAGAGAGCAAATGATATCGTGGTTAATTTTAGAAAATCCCATCAATTTCTGAGCTAATCCTGTACATGTATAATTGGTGTTCTAGACCAGTCACTAAATATTAAGCATTTTAGATTTTTAAGAAGAGAAATAAGAAGGAATGAAACATAGTGCCTGCCTGTAAGACAACCTTCCTTTGAGATTCAAGGTTTGTCTGCAGAATGACTGTGGATCCACTAACATTCTTACCTCCTGGGCAGGCAAGGACTTCTACAAAGTGGTATAAAAACTTTCCTTTTTTCAACTTCAGAACCATGTTTTGAATATTTCTAAAGCCATAAGCTGCTGCGAAACGCAACACCGTCTCACCATCCTTTTCAAGGGTAACTTCCTGAAAGTCCTTGTTCCTGCGAAGGTATACAGATAAGGTTTTAAATCCCTGCATTACCAAAGGGATGATTCAGCTGTGTCAGTTTGTATTCAGATGCTTAACATGTAACAGAAATCTTGAGTAAAATAGAAGGTGGAGTGAAATTTTCAGGATAGTGCTATAATTAATTTCTCAGGGCAAATAAGTTATTAATAAAATGAAAGCTAGCAGAAGCTTTTTTAAAGCAACAGATTTACTTATCCACAATATATAACTGCCTATCAGTGAAGACACAAATTAATAACTCTGCCAGGGTTCACTGTAGTGCTAACCAACCCATCCTACATAACAGCGATACAGAACTCTGACTTACTTCAACGCTTTGTAGGTGATTTCTTTGACATCCATGCCAAAAAGCTCCTTTGCAGCATGTTTGAAAATATGCTCCAGGTAACCATCAGATCTCTTCCCGTCATGCCTTACTACATCTCCCTCCTTTATTTCACCAAACCTTAGAAAACAATAGAAAGGTCAACTCCTAAATTTCATTCCTTCACTTCAGGCAAGTAGCATATTTTTTCCCTTCTCTCCATCCCCCCAAAAAAAGGTTTCATAGCAGTGAGACCATAGTCGCTTTTTTATTATTATTATTTAATTCAACCCTTTAAGGACAACAGTAAGATGTTGGGAAAAATAAAAGAAGAACAGTAAGAGGATGCAGAGCTCTCCATGTTCAGAAACCTTCAAAACCAGTACTTTACAGGAATCACATTTGGCAGTCTAAAGACTTGGTTAACAGCCATTCATTGCTCAGAAGACATTTTTTGGGGAAAAAAAAAATCACAGCCAAAAAAGTAAGCACAAAAATATTTTATCAACTTTGACATGAGGAATTCCTAGCCTAAGAGAACATAAGAGTACTTCAAAAGTTACAAGCCTTTCTGATAACTGGTCTGCTCCTGCAGAGCTGCTTGTCAGTCCAACAAAGTGCCATTAAAATAGCTCACAATCAGTGCAGTTGCCACTGCACTGGAACACTGCAGCTTTAAGGTAAGTGCCACACTATAGTGGGCAAAGAAAACTAAATCATACCTAATGGACACAGCATCCCTCCGTTCCCCAGTTAAAAGTAGAACACTGGTGAGCACAACTGGCTGTAGCATGAACTGTACTGGGATGCACGCTGGCAACAGCCAAAGACTGCACCTCTCCAGGCTCATGTTCCTTCTTGGAAAAAGAGAAATCTAGAGGGACGTGTGGCAATTCTAGTTTCAGGAAGGAAACATTCTTCAGATTAATGAATGGACAAGTTATATCCTTTGCTCTTACATGCAAAAGCCTCTCCAGTTATAATTTAATTTGCCTTTCTCCCTTTCCTGAGGTCTATACAGTGCTACCTCTTGCCTGAGAAGCACTCCAAGCACAGCATCCAAGCAGGAAACCAAAGGGAAAATTACCCCAACAAACACCTTACTAGAAAAAGTGGAAGTTGTAAGACTGACAGAGAAGTATTTTAATCTCTAAAGAGCTAAAGTTTATATATTTAGTACTGCCCTATGCCATGCTATTTATTGAAGTACTCCAACTTCAATTTGATAACCTTGGGTCATTTTGCTTTGTGATACAGCCTCCTAATTTTAGCCAATTGCTCTTTGTTAGCATTCACCAGATACAAAAGCAAGTTGAAAACTGCACCGAGTTACTTTGTTCACAATAGTTTTTTAATACCAAGTACTTTACAACAAATTGGTGCTGTGCTAGAACTTGTTTTAAAGAAGAATTCTATTTATATATATTTCTCTGCAGAAGCCTGCTTTTAAGACCCAAGAAGAGCAAAACGTGATCAGGTCTCACAGCTTTAAACAGTATCATCAGATTCGTCATGTTTAAAACAAACATTATTCCCCAACATACAATGATGCAATAATACAAGAATATTCTGGTTAAGAGTTTGCTCTTTCATTGGACATGTTGATTATGAAAGAAATGCTTACCTCTATGTGATTATGTCTGTAAAAACTGTACTTATCTAATTCTTATTCTGTGTGGCATCTTCTAGTAGAAGTAATCATAGGAGCTATACAACAACCACAGCCCTGAAACTGTTGCCACTGTACAACTTCATTTCACCAGTCTAGACCAGATCTAAGCAGGATACTAACTGCAAGGATTTATTTATTTATTTTTAATTTTCCAAAGTTTTCAATTTTGTGCAAGAAAGCATGTTTATTGCTCTACCACCACCACTCTGGAAAGATATCAAGTAACATTTGTCACACTTGAACAAAGATCACTGAGCACTGAAACCAGCCTGTGTAGCTAAGCCTGAGGAATAAAACAACATGCATGCTGCTTTCAGAGCTAGTCATACCCATAAAACAACAAAAATACTCTTCAAATCTGTGTGTTATTTTCATCTACTACACTTCACCTTAAAGCATGTTTCAATTTTATCTAATCTTGAAAAAAGTGAGTTGCCCTGTTTAGGATAAAACTGAATTACCATTGTCCTGAAAGGGTGCTATTTCAAACAATTCTCCATGAATGTATTGGGGGAAAGTGGAAATTTACTCTCAAGAGTGCTGCTCTGATTGAAAGGGAAGCACAGAACAGATGGCCAGCCCAGCATCCTGGTGAGGCCAGACAGCTGGAAGGGGGCAGACGAGACTGTTAGCTTTATACGTGCTCAAGGAATGGAGAGCACTGAATGGAGTCAACACCCTCAGACAGTCACACTTAACCAGCAAGTCACTAACTTGATATAGTCAAATCTATAGTGTTACAGCACTGCAATATAAATTAAGAGCTAAACAAATCTTCAAAAATCAAATTTTAAAAACAGTCAGTTTTTAAAAGTTTTTGAAAGGATGAAGCTTTAGTATATTCAGGCTTTAATGCAGGCTTTTTGCTTTAGCAAGAAAAAATGTTCTTTTGAGAAGTTTTATGTTTATGTTGAACACACAAAGGTTCTGTCAGTTGTCATCAAAATAAGGAAGCAATCCACAACAAAGCTACTTACAGACTATCCATAGCTACTTCAGTCATATCTTTCATAGACATGTTTTTCTGTTCCATTATTTGGACAATTTCACCTGTAGAAAAACATAGGACATTTTACGTTCAACACAAAGCAAAATGCATGTGCCATGATTTAAGAGATCAACATCCCAACATCTCCATGTGCTTTCAGACACATCCTCCACTTCTTAAGAGTCAGTTACCTCCAATAACTCAGAAGCCTGATACATCGAGCCCTAAAGAAAAGGGCCTTTGGCTTGCTCCAAACTTTGCATAATGCTACTTAGCCTTTCTGTTGGGTAAAATTTGGAAGTAGTAGTTTCTATTCTGGAGGGAAAAAGGAGGATATATTTCTTGGGCGTTAAGCCTAAAGACAAGAGCCACACCAAAAAGTCACTGGTGTCATACACTGGAAATAATCCCCGTAGAGAGATAGCCATACGTAAGCAAGACAAAGATTTGGAACATGGATTTGCATAGTTCTTACTTTTCTTAAGGGGTTAACAAAAACAAGTATCTGAATCTTGAACATGAACTTAAAAGGAATTTTTTTGGTTTTGTCTTCCATATACAATATCACTGCTACCAGTAGCACATAAAACTGTACTTATTTGTAAATCAGAAGAAAGTCCACTGTACAGTTAAAGCAGACTTTGAAAAAAAGCAAAGCCTGGCATAAAATTGGAGATTCATGTATATCTTTACAAATAGTAAGTTTAAAGAAGATTTAACCTGATGTTAGAACACAATCAACTTCTTGTGAGTTATACAAGGCAGTGTAGAAATCTTCCCGCAAGGCTTCCAGTTTCTTGTCATAACAAGGCGCCACAATTACATGGAAAATTTTATCTGGAGACAAGTTCTGCACAACAGAGAAGAGAGCACGTGAACTCCACGAAAAGCAAAAGACAGCTTTAAGGATGACAAAGGCAAAAATAACACCACACATTCCATGCAGGTAATATTAGAAATTTATCTGTAGAAATAAATTGCTGAAATAACTGCTGAAGACTTCAGCACACGACATGGTCAGAAGTCAAAAGCATGAGCAAATATCTGAAGTCAGTCTTTCGTCTGAAACGTCTACTTATTCCTTCAAACTATGTGACATGTGGCTTTTGTAGCTTCTGACTGCCTTAGAAAGCAAATGCAAGTCAGAACGTCTGAATTCTATTTTCTAACTCTGTCACTTGCTCACTTTTAGTGAGTATTTCAGTATTTCCATAATTATTTCTCAATTTATGTGAAATAGCAATCTTTTTCTATGTAATCTGGATGTAGTTAAATGTATGGTATGTACAAAGAACAGCAGCTTTCTCAACATGGAAAATTGCGAAGATAAAAAGGTTAGTTTCTAGCGTACAGTGCTTTTTATTGATTCTAGTTAACCCAGGAATTTCTACAACGCTCTCTTCTACTCCTGTTTTGACTTCTACAGAAACACACAGGCAGTATATAACAAGAATCTCATTAGCAACTCTGGATTTAACTTCATCTCTAAATACCTAAATCCATGTTGCACTGGGAGCACAAGGATTGCCGCCAGCTCACAAAATAAGGTTCTTTGTATATTGTTCTTCTCAGGGACGCTTACTTGTATGGCAGCAGAGCAGCGTTTATTCTTCAAGTGAAGGACAAAATTCAGGAAGATGCTTAGAATACACTAAGATCTACATTTCCATGTTAGCCCATCTTTTCGGATGAGTGTAATGGTAAAAAGAAGGCAGAATTACTTACCTGCTGCCTGGCAAAGTAGCCCTTCACCAGGGAGCCCATGATCTGCTGTGGAGACTTTGCAGTGCAAATGTGGGAGGTCACAAGATTGGTGAGTACTCTCTCAGCATACCGGATCCAACCTAGAATGACAGGAATCACAGACACTGAAGTAGTACATAAGCACGGTAAGGTGACAGTAGTTACAGCAAAGTTGTTAGAAATGAGAAGACTTTCACAGTAGCTAGAACATTCCTGCTTTGAAAATAGAGACAATGTAGGCTGGAATCCCCCACCTTAGGAACTGCAGGAAACCTCAAGGCTTTGTTAACAGTGCTTTACAACTAGATACATGCAATCCACTGTGTCGCTAATTTGAAACCTAGAAACCACTATAAATTGCATGATCTATTACATCCTTTCTAACTGATGGATTTAACAAAGCAGGAAGAACAAGATCCCAGCTAACAAAGAGTAAGTTGACTTCCTAGTCCTTAGCTCTTGGATCAGTGAATACTCCAACAAATGTCCTCTGTTCAGTTGCTTAGCTGTAACCTTCTCTTTCCTGAGATGTAATAACCACACACCCAGCTTGCCTGTCTAGAACAGAAGAGTCACATGAGAGCATTATCACAAGATGCACATGGATTAAACCTAGGAGAAATGGCTTCTTTTACTGTTTTTAGAGCATCTACACCTTCTTTATAACCACCTCCCCGTGCACAAAGCAGTTAACTGATGTCTCCAACATCCAGACTTAGTTACTCAAGACTCCCTGTCCCCTTCACCAGGCTCCTTTAGCATTTCAGCTACAACAGGGTATTTATATTTACAGCACCCCTGACATCCACAGCAGTTCTAGTATCCCCCACTTTACAAAAGGTGAACTGAAAAGTGAGGGGATTAAGGTATCCAGGCTGTATGATGCTTACTTCGGCACTGTAACCTTTACTGAAAGCTAGAGCCCAGCATCTTTTACAACAAGGACTTAATTCAGAATTTTTGCTTCACCCACATGAACAGTAGATCAAACAGCTAAATTGTGCAGAAGTGTTTAACTCAGCCTTCTAGGGAATTTTGTTGCTTTTGGTGCTAAGAAAGAGTAAAAACATTTCTTGCTTCAGCCTTTTATATTCAAGTAGATCAGTGTTTACATAAAAGAAAAACTGCTGCAAAGTACACTCTGCTCAGGGAAGGGAATACCTGTAGTTTAATGCTGAAGCTTGAAGACATTGCCAGGCATTTGTACATAAGTAACTCAGAACACTGCCACAAAGTCCGGTAACAGCACAACTGGAACTCAAGTGGTATTCAGATATCCTAGTTGCAAACTGTAAGGAAATTTCACTAAATTCCAGGGGATTTCTGGCAGACATCACCCCAAGCAATTTCTTAAATTCTTTTCTTCCAGCAGACAGAACAAGTGTACAGTAGTTCCCGCCGCACAGTGAGCATTAGTTGTTTAATTATACAAGCAGCCTTGAATGAGCAGCACAAGGCATTTATCTGCATTTTGCATACGTGCTGGTTCTGCCTACTGATTAGAGGGGCTGAATTCCAGAGCCACAGTTACAGGAGGCCTAAGATACCCAGTTCTTCTATCAGCATCCATCTGTAACCACAGAGGCCTGCACCCTTCAGGAATTCATTCAGATTCTAAACCACTTGCTGGCTTGTGTTAGTATCAAGGAACAAAAGGAAGCCCCTACAAATCACTGTATAAATGCTTACAGATCCACTGCAGAACATGTTATTTCTAGTGGTTTATCATAAGGCTGTCAGAGAGAGACATATGGCATAAATATTTATGCATCAGTATAAAGTACAGAACAACTAGGTAGAAAATACTCACTACTTTAAAACCCCATTCCTGTAAAAGGAAATTAATTTAGTTGACTGGAACAACAGCACTTCAATCCCCAGCAGTTACGCTCTTCCTGCTTATGCTACAAGCCTGCCCCATTGGCTTGTTTTAGTGTTTCAGAGGTTAGCAATGCATTAAAAATACTGCCTGGTTCCCCGAGCAAGTGCTTCACATTGCTGAACCATTTGGTAAATGAAAAAAGAACTGATCATTTCTGGAGCACTATGCATAAAGTCACTAGAGCAGTTACACTGTCGTATTTTGGGCAAGAAACAAACAAAAAGTTCCCACTTTACCAGAACAGCAGGAGGAGGTAAGAACAATTTAGACAGAGACGATTAAATGCCCCTTGATCAGGTTTTGGGATTATACCAGCTCTGCTCTTTTACTCAGGGTAGATTTTACAATGCAAACCACTTACTGCAGAGGGTGGTATTTTAATCTGTGGAGTTATACCCAAAGATAAATAAAAGTAAAGCAGTAATATTTGAGTTCACATTGACCTTGATCTACAGAGCTATATAAAAACATTTTTGTGATGAGCACACCCAGTAAACAAAGTATCTTTGACAGATTTGTCATCTGGGGACATAGAGGGGAAGGAGAATGAAGAACAGAAAATGCACCCAGATGAATTCACGAAACACAGTAAACAACCTTACTTTAGATGACTAGACAAATTTCTTCTGTAATTGCACTCAAAGGGAATGAAATGTTGCACACTTTCAGAATGGGTTTACAGTGGTATTTCAGTTCACTTTTCCTGAAATGGAAATCACCCATGCCTCTACATCCACACCACAGCAGGCAGCTAACACCACAACTTGCAGTGAAGACAGAAACTATCTTTTGTAGAACACATAAGGATGAGAAAAGTGTTCCAGTAACTGTGTTAGTATCTGTCTAGTGAGAGAAGCTAATAATCTTAACTCTGTTTCTAGATGCAGAAAATTAAAATTATCTCAGAGGAAGTTCTAAAAGAAACCCACAGGTTTTGAATTTTAAATAACGCCCAACTCAAAGCTGATTAAATGGGGTGGTTTCAGCTTTGCAGGTTTTGCACTTGCCAAAGAGCGACATGCAGTATGTCTGTTTCTGAAGATACCAGATAACGCTAAGATAACACTAACAGAAAGAAGTAGAAACTTTTCCCTCTGACATGTACACAGTTCCTAAAGCATGACCCAGATACTTCCACTGGAGAACATGCAGAATAAACAAGAGTAGAAGTATAATTTAAATATCAGTATTTAAAATTTAAATAAATGACAGGAGCAGATTCTGGAAGCCACTGAATACATACTCTCACTCTTTTAACTCTAACATATTTTTTTTAGGAATGCAATCCACTTAAGTTATTTCCAAGTTAGAACTATTTTTGTATTTTTGTTAGAAAGCCTTTTGAAAATCAGCACCATGAACTTGCTAGTGTGGAGCTGGCAAGGGGCGTTAGGCAAAGGAGTTACTTACGCCCCCTTTTTGATACTTGTTTCTAGGAGTATTATTTATCACAGTGGAGAACTGATGTGACAGGGTGCTAGCACATGCACAAGAAGTAAACAATTAGTGAATATACTGCATCTTTTCAGTTGTGATAAATGCACATTCCTTTTGTAACAGAACAAGTTCTCATGCTAAATTCTCAGAAGAGCGTCACATGTCAAGTGGGAGTTACTTTGTAAATGTTAGACATAACTGTCTCAGTCATTACAAGTCACGTCACTTGCTGAAGTGAAAAGTTCAAGACTTTGCTTAAGATAATGGAGGTTAGGGTTTAGTTATACCAGTTCGCAAAACTCCTTAAAGATTCTTTTCAATAAAAAACACTATGTTAAACTTTGTGGTCCAGGCACACAAGCAACAGCCACCACCTTAATTTCAGTTGTGATAAATTTCTCCTAGGGCCTTACATGAACCACTAAAAACCTCAGTTCTTCTGTACCTCAGGTTCATTAGCTAGACATTAATATGTAATGTATGCTTCTTTTATAGCAGTGACGGGAAATACAACAGGTTAATAAACACCACCTATCAATACTAGCACAGGAAATTAGTAGTTCAGGTTCCTTGTGTTATTATCAGAAGCTCCAGAGTACCAGCAAGGTTAGTTTTTTGAAGAGCAACAACAGAACTTACACTCCTCACCTTTTACAAAGGTGCAACAGGAGACAACTGCAAGATGCAGATGGGACATTCACTGCAACTTTTGTAGCTGACTGCACAAGGACCTACACTGAATTAGCAACTCTCTTATCCAACACGAGCACACCCGTTCCTTGTCAGCATGGCTCACATTTATGTGGCTGTGACAGCTCACCACACATGGGAAAGCCCATTGGTAACTCTTCCAACAGCCCGTGAAAAACAGATGAAATCACCCTTAATTCCTCGGTGGAAGAGGGTTGCAGAAATCAGTTCTCACCAGGGCAAGCAGAGGCAAACATTGGTAAGGCGTGCTCCTCCTGGTTCCTCCGTTGATACCGCTGCACAAATTCCCTCTGGCTCTCCAGGATACTGAAATCAGCAGCTATAGTGGTGTCAAATACATAATGCACCCCTATGAAATACAACAGTAAGGAAAAGTGAATTACTAGAATGTTTTCCATCTCACAGGCATCCTTCAAAGTCCTAGGTCTACAGAAAATCTTGGAAGATGGGTATATTCTCTACCCTCTAAAAAAGTTTCACAATTAGCACAGTCAAAAATAAAAGCTGTATGCTGAAAAGCTATCTTCTGTGTCATCAATTGAAAAGGACCACCAACTTGCTAACTCTGACTAGCAACACTTCAAATAGCTGTCAGCTTCCTTATGGCAAGCTTTTCATTCAGAAAATATTTGGGTTTTGTTTGTCCAATTGCACAGGATCTCAAGACTCCAGGGCTATATGCAGTGACTCTTGAGAATGAGCATTCTTTACAGAATGTGAAGTGACTTCTTATCCACAAAAAAAAAAACACAACATGTATCCTGCTAAGAGGCATATCTTCCTCCGCTTAAGTTGTGTGCAAAGGTACAGGAGCATATCACCAACACAGCAGAGACCTTCCATCTGCTTGTTTAGCAACACACTCCCTATACACCTACGTAATATTGAGCACGTCCCTGCAGCAAGTGAGGCAAAGATAAATAACGTATTCTAAGAAAACTGGGGCCCACCAGAACTCGGCTCTCCTTTTGGATGTAGGAAATAATATACTGCGTACAGACAAGCATAAAAAAATGTGAAAAATAAAAAAATATAAGGCAGGAAACAATTCACGGGTTTATTATTGTCCTTCTTCTTCCTCCCTCAAGTACATTAAAGAAGAAAACCCTTACTTTTTCAGATTCAACTTTGGATGTACAGTATCAAGAACAGAGGAAATGGAGCTTTAACATAAAATACAAAAGTTTTTGTGAGTTGCTTGAAAATACAGAAAAAAAATGATAATATTCTAGAGATTAATGTCAAAGGGCTGGTAGGCACCTAGGATAAGAATACCCGCCCCCACCTCCCCAAGTTGTAGAACAAGGGAGAAATCTTACTGAAGCTCACAGCCAAATCCTCCCTGATTTCTTCATAGTGAACATTCCAAAGATGGCTCTATAACGTCCTTCTGTTCTCTGACCTTTACTATCAACACAGTCATGCTTCAAATCTATTCCTGAAACCGGTGTATGTCACTCTGCTGCACGGTCACTAATATCACAGAGTACACATTTCAAACTCAACTCTAAACTAGATCGTGCTTTATGACTGCATTACAAACAGTTCTGCTGAGGAAGCAAATACATAAAATAACCTTCCCTTTCTGCTCCACCGTAACAACCCCAAACTTACCGAGACTTTTGAGGAAACCACAGAGTCTCCTGGCTGCATCATTCACAGAGAGATTGAATTTAGCAGCAAAATAAGGCAATGACTGAGGGCATATAGACACTGCCAACACTTTGTGTTTTGAGGTATCACATTTCTGGTAAACAAAACAAAACAAAACACAAAGGAAACAAGGTGGGTAATTACAAAAGGGTAATGCTCCCTCCTTTCCCTCCCTTTTCTACTCCTGCAGTTACTCCTCAGTGTCCTATGCTTCTGTAGGCCTTATAATGAAACCCCCTATGAAACAGCTATCACATTTCTTGAGGGCAGGAGAGGATGTTCTTCTGATCCTGACAGTGTTTATCTCTAACCATCCATAGATGTTGCTTTTGGATGACTCAGGGAATTCCATCTGTCCCAAGACAATTCTGTAGTTGGTCTCATAATGGCATAAAGAAATTTAAGAGATATTCAACACCTATCAAGCTTTCATTCCTACCAGAATCTAATGGTGACAAATAAGGAAAAAAAGCAGAATGTTTAAATACTAAATTAAACTAACTAGTGTTTCCAGGAGCATTGGCATTCAAAGTCACACATTCAACCCAGCAAATTACAGATCTGAACCTTTGTTCAGGCTCCCATGTCTCCATCACTGAAGAAATTGAGAGGAAATGGCAAGACAGGACCCTTAACAAACCAGCATTTGTGAACACTGAAGAACCCTTTGAAAATATAAACAGTGGTGTGCAACTGTAAAGCTCAGATGACTGTAACATTTATTTGAAGCTGAACCTCATGGCTTAGTTGAGATGTTGTCTAGATCAGTGGAACACTTGAAAGAGAAACCAGGACTATGCTACAGACAAGTCTCATCCTATAAAAGGTTAGAGACCATAGTTTGTTCTTAGACACCCTAAACACTGTGTAATGACCCTGCACGTAGAGCTCCCTACTGTCCAGAAAGCATCTCGCTTGCTCACTACCTTTCTCTGGACCTGAGAAGTTCTGATTAAGGTAACCTCTCTGCCTCTCAATTGTGGACTTAGGGTCCAATTAAGAGAGCCTGATATGACCTGAAAGGGTTGTGTCCCTCCTGCCTCCCCCAATCCTTCTCTCTTTCTCTTGTGTACAATAAATAATATCATGTTACATGGAGAGCTAAACTAGTTCTAAGAAAATTACTACATAATGAATCGTCTTATTTACAACACTTATGTACAGATTAAGAAAATGCCAGCATTAATTCTAATAGCTTTTCATGACCAAGTAAGGACACAGAAGATTTGAATGGAACTAAATTAAATCAGTATCAAGATCTAAAAATTTGAACACCATACATAGCAATTAGGTTCCAGGGAATACAGATCTCAGCAGAAAACGGCAATTCTTTGCTAAGAATTGAGGGCAACAATTCTTGTTCCAAATACAGGCAGCTCAAAAATATATTAAAAACAATTCTACTTCCAAAAATTAGCCTCGATAACTTTGTATTGTGTGGATACAATGGCATAAGAAACCCCCAGAACAGTGCTAGTAACTATGGTGTGAATTTGTATAAAGAATGAATATTAGTCATTCTGTAATCTTCTTCCCTCCTCCCAGAAAACAGCGCATTATTGTTTGTGTCATTTTACCTTATTAAGGTTGAGTATACGGAAGAGCTCCTTCTGATTCTGTTGGAAAACTCTGGCTCCTTCTTCTGATGTCATACAATTGTCACATGCTAAGCAGTCGCTAAGGAGTATTTTAGCATTAGCCAAAGTATGAAACTCATTTTTCTGTTAAAAAAAAAAAAAGAGATACAAATACATAAATATTTAATAACGATCAAGCAATTTTCAAGATCTCTGCAATGACCCAGATAAAAAGCAGATCAGCTTCTCACTGTTTTAAATAAAACAAGACAATCCATGACACTGGTATAACACCCAAGATTTTTTAGAAATAGTCAAAGTAATTTGTTCAATCTTTCTTCATGGTTCTGCTCTATTATTACTGTGGAACTGCAAAATGTTTAAGTGTAAACACATAGATCTAAATTTAGCCCTGAAGTACATGTTTGTAGTAACCTGATTTGCATTGCATTGCAGAGTTGACAGTAACCAACAATTCACCAAGCAAGTAAAAAAAAACTTTTATTTGAACTATTAAGCCTCTTTAATAGCCAGATGCCTCTACCACCAAGATGGCTTAGGCTTTTACCACTGGGTAAAACAAACAGAAGGCAGTCCTACAGTTCCATTGACCATTAACTGCAAGGTAACAGTTCTAGATTTCTGGCTAAAATACAATTGGCAGCTCAGCTGTGGAGGAGAAGGAATACTTGGATGGAAGTGCAAGGAAAAGGAATACTTGGATGGAAGTGCAAGATAACCAAGCTACTTATGGAAAAAATAATAAGAGTAATTCCTTCAATTAAGAACCAATTCCCAGGGAGACAATTATCTCTTGAAGAACAGTACGTGACACAAGTTTGTCCTATATAGAAAAACAGTAATACATTTGCACACTTGAACAGGCAAAATCCCTCTTTTTTTCCTTCTCAGCCCTGTCCCCATTATGAAGATTTGAGGTAAGATTTTGACATACAAACAATTTAACAACAACAACACCACATTTAATTGTTTGTGCTTGCAGACCAAGGGTTTTTTTATTTCATCTTTTAAAAACGTTTTCGATTCTCATGTTATGGACACATATAAACAGGGTAATGAATGATACAGTGTTATATCCAGTGCTTCGAAGTTCTCTATTTGGAACCTCTGCCTTTAGGGCGCATCACAGAACAAGCACACAAAGAAGCACGATACAATTTTCAGAAGGAACATTACCTCTTCAAAGCCATCGTTAGGACTCAGTGCATCAACAGATGCACTTTGCGAATCATCGTTTTTCTGTTTTTTACTGCATTCCTGAAACAAAACGTAAGACATATTATGCAAAATATGTCCAGCAACATCGTTACAGAACTATTTGGATAGTTAAAAACTCCTTTAGCTCATTTACAGGTTTTGACAGTAGGAGAGCTGCACCTTTATAGTCAAGGCTTTATTTTCAAAGCGCGTTGACTACAATGAAAATAATTCCTCAGAAAATCCCGTGATCGGTTTCACAGTTCTCAGCGACTGCTGTTATTTTGAACCCTGAGGGGAAGATCACACAGGACGCCGAGAAGCCAGAGACACACATCGCGAGGTGCCCACCCCGAGAAACCCCGAAGAGACAGCGCCACGACCCCGAACAACCCCAAACCACGCCGAACAACCCCGAAGAGCCCTAACAGGCAGCACCACCACCCCGAGCAGCCCCAAACCACCCCGAACAGCCCCGAAGAGCCCTGAGAGGCGTCCCCCCCCCCCCCCCCGCCCGGGCTTCCCGGGGGGCTCAGCCTGGGGGGGCCGCCGGACCCGGGGACCTTGGGGCGCCCCCCGAGCTCCCCTGAGGCGCCGTTCCCGGGCGTGGGGGTCCGGCGGAGCGCCCCGCTCACCTTTTTGGTGCAGTTTTCGCACTTCATTTGCGGTCCCTCCGGCGCCACCCGGCTCTCTTGC
The DNA here is from genome assembly GCA_011075105.1 of Heteronetta atricapilla. Classification (NCBI taxonomy): domain Eukaryota; kingdom Metazoa; phylum Chordata; class Aves; order Anseriformes; family Anatidae; genus Heteronetta; species Heteronetta atricapilla. The sequence continues at coordinate 3,870,686 of CM021748.1, forward strand.
GGGACAGGAGCAGGTCGGTGAGGGCCCGGCCCGGCCCCGCCGCCCTTTGTCGCCGTGCCCGCCCCCTGCCCCTCGCACCGCCAGACACCGGCCGCTCACGGACGGGGTGGCCGCGGGGCCGCGGTGCAGGGGAAGAAGCGAGCACCTTACGGCCCCGCCGCGCTCAATCGCGTCCCCGGCAAGGGCACGGAGCCGGGGCTGGGCAGCGCCTCACGGCCGCGTCGCCGCCGGGTTCCCGGCTGGGGCTGGGGCTGGAACTGGGGCCGCCGCCGCCTCCCCGCCCCCCCGCGCGGCGGGGCCCATTGTGGACCTGAGCCTCGGCACGTAGCCGCCGCCGCGCTCGCCCCCGCCGCCGCGCGGGCACGGGAGGGGCCGGGGGCGCGCATCACGCGCCAGGCGCGCGCCCACCAACCCTCCCCGGCAGCTCCCGCCGTGAGGCGCCGCCGGGGCTGCCTCGGTGCTCTGCTGCGGGCTTTTTTTTTGTGGTTTAAACATCCTCCGTAGTTGTTTCATACATTTGTTCTCTCTCTCTCCTTTTTTTTTTGTTTCCTCCCGAACGTTGCTTTTTCTCTCAGGTCCTTTGAAATAAGAGTTCATAGGATCCTAGAATCATTAAGGTTGGAGAAGCCCTCCAAGATCACCTGGTCCAACCACCCCCTACCACCAGTGTCACCCTCTGAACCATGTCCCCAAGCACCAAGTCCAACCTGTCCTTGAACGCCCCCAGGGACGGTGACTCCACCACCTCCCTGGGCAACCCGTCCCAACGCCTGACCGCTCTTTCAGAGCAGAAATGTCTCCTCATTTCTAGCCTGAACCTCCCCTGGCACAACTTGAGGCCATTCCCTCTGGTCCTATGACTAGTTGTCTGTGAGAAGGGGCTGACCCCCAGCTCCCCACACCTTCCTTTCAGGCAGTTGCAGAGAGCAAAGAGGCCTCCCCTGAGCCTCCTCTGCTCCAGATCAAACAACCCCAGTGCCCTCAGCCGCTCATGGGGTTGTTTCGAAGTTACTAAACACATCAAGATTAAGCATGTTAAGCCAACAGGGCTTAATCTCACATTTCTCAAACAAAATACACCTATCAGTGTCCTGTTCACATACACACATCACAAAACCCTCAGCGTAACGTTACTGAGCCCTGCTTCCCACACCTCACCGCCCTGACAGCACCAGTTGAGGCACTTGGCATTCATGTCAGTGGTTGTCTTTCTAAATCTCATGTTGTACCATTTAAGCATGAAGATTCAACCCGTATTTTGCTCACTCTGCTTTTTATACATCCCCTTCATTTAAGCAGCCATGTAAGCATACACCTGTGGCTGAGCAGAGAATTTTTTCAAGCATGAAACTACCTTTCAGAAATTAAACCACGGAACTTCCAACAAGCATGTAATTTCCTCTCTGAACTGCAACTGCCCTTTGCAGTGCGCTGTGTAAATTTCTTCCTGGAATATGTAAGGTCTACTGCTTTAAGCCACCTATTTTTATTTTTTATTTTTGTTTATTGTTAAGCACAAATGGCAATGCTGTATGTACAAGAACTAGAGACAGTCATCACCCCTTAAGTTTGTAACCCCACGATGTAACTTACCACTTTTTTTTTTTAATGCAACTACCTATAGAAGACATCACAATGCAGTGAAGCAAATGTTTTAAAATCTTTCACAGCCAAATCCCCAGTCTATTCAGTGTTGTTAAAGATAAAACCAGAGTAGAATGTAAAAAAAAATACATGTATTTTTTAATATATAGACTGTAGGTGACTTATCACTGAGGTTGAGGAATCAGGAATTCCTTACTATTACTAATAATGAAAGCAAATAGAAGCACCATTTCTTATTGCCTATTTAAAGAAAAATACACTGATATTGCTTTATATATACACCCTGGAAAAAATACCACTAATCCTAGCTTGAGGTAAAAATTATAATAGCTACAATAATGATAGTTCCCTATGCTTCTGCTATCTTCATTCAATATGCTTTCATGTTTTGTATTAGCATGTTAATACAAGAATTTTTAGAGCACTGCAATCATTCTAGAGCAATACCATTATAACTTAAGACTTTGGGTTTCCTACAAAGTTATTAGAATGCAGCATTTAGTGAACATCTTGTTAAAATCTTTTCTGTCCCTCTGGATGAGTATTTTCTTACTCAAAAAGTGCCAATCTTTCAATTTATTCTACAAGGATACAGTAGGCATAGTTGCCTTGTCAAATATAGTGGTAGCACAGGTGAGTATTCCTAGTTGGGAACATGTTAAGATTTGCACTTAAAGTCATAGCTAAAATCTTTCTGTTTCACACTTATGATTACGCTTACTTTTGTTATCCAAACTTAATACAGCGACTCTTCAAAAGACATTACAGCTTTGGATATTTTGGTAATTCTGCACAGATCGTGTTTAAAATGTATGTGTTTTTAGCTTTCCCTCATATTTCTTTACATTCATAATGCAATTCAACATTGAAACATTTGCAGAAATACTGAAACATCTGAAAACATCTCAAGTGTACCTCTATCTTGAGAATACCTGGACTGAATTAATTTCAATTTAAGAATTCAATCAATAAAAAAGGAGCAAAAACTTGTACTTACTGGGGAGCATGCAAGGAATCAATGTTTCAGTGCCCAGTATAAGATTATACTTGTGTAGTTATTAGATAATTAGATGTCCCATTTATATTACTGCCAAGGGCAACTTCTGCTATCCATTAGCTATTTATACCGTTTTCCAATAGAACACGACATCAGTTACCATCAGCACTGTGCCTGACAACCCATTTTCACCTACCCCTGGGGTGGTAGCGGTTAGTAACTTTCCTACCCTGCTAGGCTGCTACCAAAGAAACTCAATGTAAAAGCTTTTCTATGTCAACAGTAGCTAGCACTTAAAATTATTAAAAAGGACACTTAAAAGTGTCGTCTCGTGCTTTGTTTAGCCTCTGTTGCTACATTTAACATTTATACCTGCACCTAAAACATTTATACCAAGAATGAAATAGAAAACTAGGTATTTCTCTATGAAAACAGTACACTGCAACCTGTTTCAGAAAGCTTTAAAGGCTATGCATTGGTGCTGCGACGCACTGTAAGCTGCAAATGCCTCCCCAAGTTAGTGACAGCATATGCCACTCATCAGCTGTCAGACTAGGCAATAAATCTTACTTACAGCTGGTAAACATGTATTCCACGAAACGAGAGCACTTTCCAGGCTTTATACACAATGTTCCCATAGAGTTCAGTGGGGCAATGGGATGATATCATTGCTATCTGGGACTGACAGTCAATTCGGTCCAGCTGCAAAACACAACACTGGTTTAGTGACTGTTTCCAACCATTTACAGTCAAAAGACGCTAGGAATTTTATCCTGGCATGTTAATAAAATCACACTGCTGAATTTCTAAGTTTAAGAGAAGACTTTGGAGGGAAAAAAAAAAAAAAGTACAAGGAACTAAAAGAGAATATTTAGGGAAATGGTCTGGAATTAGGAAAAAGGAACAGAGGCACAGAGTCAAACTAGTGCAAAATAAAGGCCAGTTCTGTTATATCTGCATGTTCTTGTGATTAGATCAATGACTTAGAAGTTAGAAGTCTATTTATTGTACAATGGCTTAAAAATGTTTTTATTGAGCAAGATCTCTACAAGCAGTCAATTACACATCTCTAATTTTTCTTCTGGCAAATAGTTTTTGTTTCTGCAGCAACATGGTTTGGAATTCAGGATGTTCTAAGTCCAAGATTAGGCTTTTAAAATGTGTTTGTTCCTCATTTTATTTTTTTAATCAGTAGGTATATTGCCACTTGCCTACTTCAAAGTACTGTAATAAAATCCGCAGATTATTGCGGAACAAATGTCGTAAGAATTATTAATCAATACTTGCCCTATTGTAATTTGGACACATGCTCGATCATGTGTGGGGTATTTCCCGTATTTTAAATAATTTCCTTCTAACTTAATTATTAAGTCTTACCAGGTTATACTATTGTGGATTTAGCAGCACTGGAGAAGTATACAATTGCTAATATTTTAGCAGATAATAATTAAAGAATAAAACAGATCCTTATTGGTATGCTGTGTGATGTATATTGACTGGAGGGGACAAATTAATTTCTTACTTTACTCTACTCTAGAGACAATAAGTCTTTGTATTTTATCACATGAAGTGGCTTAACATTTGGTTTCCAGAGAAACTTGCTGCATTTAAAAGCTGACCACTGCTTATAGATTATTTTTATCATAAGCCAAAGTAACTCAGCTGCTTGTTTGGGTTGAAAACACAAGATACTTATTACTTTGTATTATTCATCCAAAGCCAGCAGCTGGTACCTCATGACTCCCAAGCATACCAATTCAAGCTTTCAGTTCCTTGTAGCCCTTCCCCATTCACATTGTTGTTCTGTTACACAACACAGAAACTGCAGATCAGTTTGTATTTTCTACTACTTGCAATAAGTTAACTCCATGGCATGGAGTCTGAGTCCTCCCTCCCCCGATCTTCAAACATTTAACTCTGGACTGTCTAATCTAAAACTAATGGACTTTGGACTCTCTAACATAAATCTAAAACTAATCACTGTGGAACCAAAAACTCAGTTACTGTTCACCAGCAATGATGTTCTGGAACAGCTGAACAAACTTCAAGCATATGGCCTTAAGCAACCCCTCTGGAGTATCTGCATTTGTATTAGGAAAAGGTCAAAAATTAAGTGTCATTAAGGAAGGATCACATTCCTGTGCAACTGAGAGAGGACCAAGTATCTTCAGTAGATGAAGTGATACACTGATTTACATCAAGGAAATTTAAGGAGTTGTACTAAGCTAAAAGTGTCTACATTTTACCCATTTTATCCCAAAGCTGAAATGAGCTGATGCTCTAATGGATTAAACACAAATTTCATACCTGAATGCTGTTTAACTAAACTTGAAACACAAAGGAATTTTCAAATATAGTTTACAGTCAAAAACAGGAAAGTCACTCAGGATTTCAGCTGAATTGGAAACTCTCCTCTCCAAGCAATAGATTTTCCAAACCCAAGCCTACAGGTGACACGTAATTAATAAAAAGTCATGGCATTAATGTTAAACCTGTAAGAATATCATTTATTTTTGCTTTGCAATTCTTGCTGCACCGGCTATTTCAAGTCCCAGCTGCTGGGTCTTCTCCAGGCAGCTGTCTTGAGACAACTTTGTGATACTGAGAAATCCCTTACTAACCTCACCATGCAGCAGCCTCCTGTCTGTACAACACGCACAAAGTGCAAGTAGTGGCTACTACCCAGTGCAAGCGCTCTGTGACAGCCCATGCCCCAAGTACACGTGGCTGCCATTGAAAAGCCATGACATACATCAGCCTAAGGGAGGTTGTAGGCACTGGTGACGCCAAGCCCAAGGGCACGCTGGTGGGGTTCCCTGAATGGAATATGCCCCTCGTTAGCACCCCTGTTTCCTCCTAGCCACATCACCCTGACATAACCTCACAGCAGCAGGTAGCCCTGTCAGGCCGTGCACAAGGGACCATACTCACCTCACACAGAACAGGCCTAGCAAACTGCCATAAAATGTGTCTATTGAAGCCCTTCCACACGCTTTACCCAGCTCTATAGCACGTAGAGCCCCTCCTCTACCATCACACAAACATTCCTGCTTTTTTTTTGCGCAGGTTAAGCCGTAAAATAGAAATTAGGCAACACAATGCCTCCACTCGGCTGCCATCTTGAGCACGGGCATACACCGCCATCTTGGGCGACGCCCTTCCTCCTCCAGCGAAAACCAAGCCACCCCTGAGCGGGGCGGGCGGGTTTCTTTAGCCACCGCGTTGCCCTCACTAAAAATGGCCGCCGGCACATCCGACCCTTCTTAGGGCGAACGAGGCGCCACCGTGTCCCGGTGGCGGCCCTTTGTGGTCGGGGGCTGCAGGAAGCGAAGGCGCCGGGCATCCTCCCCGAGGCGCGGCTGTGCTGAGGCGCGCAGGGGGCAGGTACGGCGGTGGGGAGCGGCGTCTCTCGTGGGGTAGTCGGGCTGAAAGGGCACTGGGACGATCCGGTACAGGCTGCAAAGGCGCCGGTATGGTCTGGTACGGGCTCAAGGGGCGCTGGTCCGGTCCGGTCCGGGGCGGGCTGAGGTGCAGCCCCCGTCAGGTGGAGGGTGACACGGTGGGGCATCTCTGGGGTGGGGCGGGATGCTGAGGAGTCGCTCTGGCTTCGGGATGATGTTCATCAGTCCTTTATCGTTTATTGATTTATTTTAAGCGTGCCCTGGATCCCGGGATTTGCAGCGGCTTTTGGGGCCGGGGTCCTGCCGCCCGGTGTGGGGCGGGGGTGCCCGGGACGCCCCCCTCGGGCGGGTCCCTCACGGGCCGCTCCCCGCCGGCTGGGCCCGAGGGTGAGTCCCGGCCGCAGGACTCAGGTTGTCCGCGGCCGGCAGGTGGAAGCCCGAGGGAGGGGAAAAGAAAGCTCCGTCGGTGTTGGCAGCACCCTGCGGCCCCTTCCCTGGCAGGGGCTTCGGCGAGGATGGTGAGGGAGGGGAGGAAAACAGCCCGGTGCGTGGTCCTGGCATGGTACCCGTTTGTTGTGAAGTTTTTAGGGTGCTGCTGTGGGTGGGTTTTGTATGCTCGCTCTTATTCTAGAGCCTGGAGGAAACGCGTCTGTGTTTTGTATGGTGCTGAAGATCAATTTAATGTCAAACCCAATAAATTGTTTTAGAGCTGCTTGTGTCCTGCTGTGATTAAAATTGCTGTGGCAAACTTGCTGTGGTTCTTAAAGGCATGCCCATGACTTAATTCATTATGCATGACTTCTAGAAAGTGCCTTTGTGCTTTCTATTCCCTGAGGCACCTGTCTTGCACGCACCTGTGTCTGTGAGGTTACTGAATGTCATCGTTAAGCTGACACTGGCATTTGCATGATTAGACTTCCCTGAATGAATGTGGGAGGGGAAGAAAGGCAAAATAGAAGCCTGCATTTATGGATTAAACTTCTGTGTAAATAAGTCATGTTTTCACCTGTGTGTTTTGTTAAATATAACCTTTTTTGCCAGTATCTCTGTGTGTTTGATACCTTATTGGATATTTTTTAGGTTGTAGGCAGGAAACTGCTTTGTACATGCAGAAATATATTCAGATACATAGACAACACCCCACAGGAGCAGTTTGAAAATCAACATTTCATGCTTAACATCCGGAGGAGATGGAGCATGCCTTGTACATAAGTAGCTTTCTCTCTTTCAGTTTCAGATTCCCTCAGATATGCTGCTAAGAGATTGAAATCAGTTGTATGTGCTTTTTATTTAAATGAAAAGACTTGGCTAAGTCAGTTTTATTAAATGGAAAACCAAATCCCTTGCAGCTTTGTATCAACACTAGCTAGTCTGTGCAAAATTGCAGGAGTGTCATGTAGCATTTAAGAATGGCAAGACAACTAAAGGACTAAAAATTGCATACTTTTTTCCTGTCATACCTTTTTTTCTGTCAGCCTGGATGTGCTTTGGCCTGCTCTGTTTTTCATGGTTATTCAAAGACCTGTTGAATATTGGCATTCTTCAGGAAAGCCATACCATATGTATGCAGCTAATACTTTCTCCTGCAAAGCTCCTGCCAAGCTCCTTCTCCTGCCAAGCTCCTGCAAAATGATTTGAGTTGGCTGTTTAATGATGAAAATACCAAGTCAATAGAAGGAATTGGTGCTTACTGTCCTCAATAATTAATGAGCTGTTTAATGGTCTTACAGCCACAGAATGCTTAACAAATATTAAGGTTCATAACACACCAACTGGGGAAGATTATACTCTTTGTAGAAATCCCTTTTTGGGGAAGTGCATAAAACCCTCCACCTTAATTAGTATTAAGGTTGTAACAAAGAGAAAAGAATAGAATAAATTGTTGATTAAAGCCAACATAAAGCCTGATAACGTTATGATGCAATGCTTACCACGTGTTTCTATTTCACTTTTACTGGATTGTGGCCTTTGTAATGACAAGTGTCCACTTGCTTACTGCAAGAGAAACAGTAAGCAGCCTGTCCTTTCTCTGCTGACAATTCTGATCAGATCAGCTGGGTCCTTACGCCCCTTGCATCTGGTACAAATTTGTTCTTATGTCTGTGCTGATAGTATTAAGGTCGGGTTGCGTTTTGCCCTGGAGCTCACAGTCATGTCAGAAGTCAAATTCTCTATACTGTAGATAGTAAGTAGATGCTGAAAATGCTGCATGGGGTTGTCCAGCTCTTACTGGTTTTGATTAGTACCTGTTGTCTTAATCTCTGCTGTTACTTTCTGTTTAGGCTGAAGACATGATGTTGCTTGGGAGAGTTGAGCATTGCTGGAAATTTGTTTCTATTCTGGATTTGGCTTGAAGGATGGAGGGCCGTATATGGCATTATATGACACTGGCACTTTGTTAGGCAGAGGCTGTAACCCCTGCTGTTCTGTCACTGGGAATGAGACCCAGCATGTGCAGTGCAGAAGGCTCTGTTGTTCTGCTTCAGCTGCTAGTCCATTGTAGTTGCCTTTGCAGTTAGTACAAATGCTGTCAAAGAATGCTTACTGATTTATTAGTTTGAAGAATTGCTAATTTCCGCAGCACTTACATCATTTCAAGTTCTTGTTTTCCCACATTGCCTTCTGCAAGTGGGTTGTGGTAGAAAGGAGTAGAAACTTTATCCCTGAAATAAGAAGTTTCTTGGAGAGTAGTTCAGTTTTCTGTTATGCAAGTCTCTTCCACCTGAGTGTTTGCACTTCTTAAGGTGTGCACTTCTTAAGGTGTTATTCCTGTGAGAAAAAGGCCCTGTCCCAAACTGGGACACTTTTACAGTCTAGGAAAAGACTTGATGAGAAGTCCTGACAAATGCTAAGAAGGGAGAGTATTGGAGTCAGCAACAACTTAACTTTTTATTTCTCTGTTTTGTCCAGCAAGGTTTCATGAGTCAGACTGGGCTGTTTGGAGTTTCTTCCAAAGATGTATATGCTGGTTGAAAACCGCACAAGTTCCTTTCTTCATCTGAAGAGGTCACCTGGCATCAGATCGTGGTCTGTCTTTGTTGGTAAGACTGCAGTATTCCTCAGTTTACTTCAGAGCCTGCTTTAAGGGAAGGGGTCAAGAAATAAATACCTGGGAGAGCTTCTAGCAAGAGACACGTATCTTTCAGGTGTCTTCTTTGTGGAAGAAGAATTATGACTTGAACTTTTCCTCTGGTGCAGTCTCTCAGTGAGTCTGAAATCTTCCTCAGTGTGCTAGTTTTACTGTGACTGATTATTTTTCAGTCTGTCACAAGCAGAACCTCAGAGGCTCATGGACTGAATTCTAAGAAAGTTTTGAAAGGTCAAAAAAAAAGTTATGTCATAGAACAATATAAATGTTGGGAACTTCTGAAGAGAAGAGAATCCATACTTTCACTGAAAACTTGAGGTTCTCAGAAATGGAAAAATCTGCACTAGATTCAGTGGAGCAATGCTGGAGATAGATCTTGTATGTGGCTAACACTGGACTCTTGATGGCACTGTGTATGTGAAATAGAAAGTTGTGCATGATGTTCTGAAAGCCATCTGTTTTTAAACATTATTGTATATGCAGAAAAAAATAGGGGTGGTATCTATTACGACCACCCTGAGAGCTTGTGGGGGAAATGTGGCATATCATACTTTCCAGGTGAGTAGATCCCACTGCATTAACACTACAACATTGTCATTGTTTTCAGTGATCTAGTTTGTCAAAGATGCATTGAGACAAGATCTCTGCAGCTGCAGTGTCGCTCTGCCACAGCTTCCTCCTGAATGGAACAAAGCAGTTGGTAGCCTCTGACACAACTTTATTGCACAAGTTTTCTGTTGGCTCCACAGCACTTAAGAGGGGAAAAATAACCTTTGTAGTGTAAACATGATAAATATAAATGTTGGCATACTCAAAGCTGTACTGTGCTCGAGAGGAAGTATGGTGCAATTAGACTGAGAGTCCCTCTGAAATCCTGTTCTTGATTCTGTTGCCACCTTTTATTTCTGATCTCAGACCCCTATGCTTCTTAATTTCTTTATATAGAGAATGGGAGATTTTTATATTGAGTTCAGAGAAAAATAACTGACTCTTTGTGTAGTAATCAGTGTTGCAATTGCAAGTCCCTTTTTTTTGGAAAGTATTTTGAAAAGTAATTGCTTTAATTTGAGTATTCATATATTTTCAGGGAATCTTAGGTGGTGTGAGCTGCTTGTTCTAATTCTCTCCTCTTATTCTAGGAATAGCCTCCATAGGGTTGGCTGCTGCTTATTACAGTGCAGGTAATGGCCTATCATTTTAACAACTGTTTTTTCCTGTTGATCTGTCTTTGACTCCTCCGTGTGGCTCTGTCTAGTCTCACAAAGGCAGTATAGGTACCTGTCATACTTTGTGGTGTGAATATTAGAATCCAATAATAATTGTTGCCTGTGTCTGATTATTTAGTACTGTGGCATATTTTGCTTTCAGTGCGTTTTAAGTACGTGATTAGATGGTTCTCACAGCTCTCCTGGAAGTCACATCATGATTGTTTGCCACCATGATGAAATGATTGCGTTGCCTTTGGAAGTTTCTCTGGAAACTGTTAGAGCATCACTAGCAGAGATTACTTAACAACAACAACAAACCACCTTTAAAGAACAGAGCTATTGCTGCTTCCCCCACTACCAATAGAGCAGACTACATCAAATGACAAGTGTCCTTCCATCTGTGGAACTTATTCTGTAGGCTGTCCTGTGATCCTCTTGCTGCATCCTGTTGAGTCTCAAATTTTAAAGCTGTATAGGAATATTTTACTGATATAGTCCACGTTTTTTATTGGAAGAGCTTAAGTCCAGTGAAAGCTGCTTAAGACACCAAGTATATCAGACATTTTAGACATTGCTACAGTTTTCTGAAACAATTCTGAGCACAGTTCTGCTCTCCTGCTGGTAAAAGTCTGAATAAGCATGTTGTTTATATGTAAACATTTAATAATATAAAATAAATGTTTGTCAAGAGGGCTGACTTTCTTTATATGAAGAAACACGTTTGCTTCAGTGAATTGCTTTCTGTTGTCCCTCACCCTTGTCCTCTGCAGCACTAACGTTTGGGAGTTGGTGGCAGGTTAAGAGAGTTTTATGGATGCCTTTTAAGATGCCTTTGCTTTTAGGGAAGAAAGATGTGTAATGATGCTGCAGCCTTGGCAATAATACATATACTTAAAATTCTGCATGGTTTGGAGCCCAGTGTAGATGGAGTCTTTGGAAAAAAATAATTCCCCTTTTATTATTTTGGGAAAGCACTGTAAAATAGCTTACATTACACTTAAAGGCAAAAATGTTGCATCAGAGAAACCACTTTTTTCCTTGTTGCCTTTAAAAGGAACATGTAGATCTTAAAACGTGGAATACCAAAGAAGGAAAAATCCTAAACTTGTATGTTTTTTGTGTTGTTCAGACAGCTTGGCATGGAAGCTCTTCTACATGGCTGGGTGTTTCTTTGTGGCAGCACAGAATCTGGAGCAGTGGGAGGTAAGATGCTAAATTGAGGAAATGAGGCTGTTGTGCTAGTTCAGAAACAGTCAGGTGTTGACTTTGTTAGCCTGATGCACTTTAGTATCATGAAGTTAAAACAATTTATGCTTTTAGTTTGGAGGAAACACTTAGAAATTGCTATACTAGGACTAGAATTAATTAGGACACTTAATTCTTGAACTACATAAGCATGACAATGATGCTAAACATAAGTGTTTTTTAAAGGGGAGACCTGCCCTAAGGTGCTTTGTGGCTTTCTCCATGTAAATGAGCAAAATAAGCCAAGTGCCTATGTGAAAAGTGAGAGTTACAGGAGCACCAAGTGTTCAGATTTGATTCCAGGCATAGTTTTTATTACATGAAGAATGTGGCAGGAGGGGCAGTGAAACCAGCTCTAACTTGGTTCTAGAAGTTGTGTAGGAGATATGGTGAAGCCTGTTAAAGCCAAGAGCAAGATTTTGGTTTTCATGGCCCAATAGTAGAAGACTGTCTCTATTTATTTTATACTTTATATATAATTTATACTTTTCTGATTATTTTCACATGTAACTGCTATATGTATTATACTTTGAAGCCTAGCTAATGATGGTATTCTTAATACTGTTTTTTATCTTTCAATTTTACAGGAAGCTATATTTGATAAGAAGAAGGGAACAGTCTGCCTAAAAACATTCAACCTCTACAGAAAAATACTGACTTTATCAAAAGGAGGAAATGAACAAGGTGAGAAAGCTGTATCTGTGGTAGCAACTGTGATTGACCGACAAGAAATGCGCGCTTACCTATTCGATAACATTCTCTGCAATTTTGTACTCCAGTTAGCCACACTTGTTTCCATATCTATTTTGCTTCCAAGCAGCAGAAGTCATAAACTGCCTCTCAGGACCCAAATGTTTTTCAGGCTGGAGTACTGAAAACATCGTATTAGTCATTTCAATTCAGGATAACTAAGCTTACATGTGGCTTTCTGTAATAGTCTGAGCCATTCCTTTGGGATACTCATATGCACATTCATATTTTCCTATCCTGCTTTGCTAATGGGGACTGGTGGAAAAGCAGAAATTTTAGATCCCAGGTCTGAGATTTCTGTTCTAATTTGGGCTTAGTAGCAGGCAAATCTTTAAATAGGTGTAAGAAGGCATGCTGCATCTTGCAGAATTGATAACTAAGGCTGGGAGAACAATTAGACATCTAGGGAAAGTGTGAAGGCACACTAAAAAAAAGTGTCTAGTGGCCCTTCCATTTTATGCTTCTGTATATATTTTGTTCATGCACGTATAGGTTGACATAGCAAGTACATTTGGGTTCCTAACCTATGGTATGCAACCCATTTCAAAGGGGCAAGCAGCCAAATCCAGAGCAGGTAATTTCTCAAAGCAGGACCAACAAGAGCAGGTTGCTCAGGACCATGTCCAGCTGGGGTTTGAATGTGTCTGAGAATGGAGATTGCACCTCTCTGGGGAACATAGGCTGGGGAACATACAGAATCATTGAGGCTGGAAAAAACTTCCAGGATCATCTAGTCCAACCATCTCTCTACTACCATCACCCACTAAACCATGTCTGTAAGCTCAGTGTCTCAGTGTCAACCTTTCCTTAAACACCCCCAGGAACGGTGACGCCACCACCTACCTGGGCAACTTGTCCCAATGCCTGACTGCTCTTTCTGAGAAGAAGTGGCTCCTCATTTCCAACCTGAACCTCCCCTGGCGCAACTTGAGGCCATTCCCTCTGGTCCTATCCCTAGTTATCTGTGATAAGAGGCTGACCCCCAGCTCCCCACACCTTCCTTTCAGGTAGTTGTAGAGAGCAATAAGGTCTCCCCTGAGCCTCCTCTGCTCCAGACTAAACAAACCTGGTTCTCTCAGCTGCTCCTCATAAGACGTGTTTCCAGGCCCTTCACCAGCTTCATAGCCCTTCTCTGGACATGGAGATGTCCAGAGTTCTTGTGTCTGACCAACGTGTTCCGGGTCTGACTACTTTTACAGTATCTTTTATATTTAAGTGGCATTTCCTGTATTTCAGTACCAATGCTTCTTTGTAATTTGGCAACAACAAAAAGTGTGGTTCCATCTATGTACTCTCACCAGATACTTATGAAGATCCCATCCTGCTTCTCCAGGTTCTATTTTGTAGAACTGAACAATCCCAGCTCTCTTGTTCTGTCCTTGTATGCCAGGTGTTCCAAGCCCTTTGTATTAGTAGCCCTAACTGGACTCATTCCAGTCTGTCCCTGTCCTTCTTGTACTGGGGAGTCTGGAACTGGGCACTACATTCAAGATGTAGTCTCACCGGGGCTGAAAAAAAGGGAATAACCACCTCCCTTAGCCTGCTAGCAGTGCTCTTGCAAAGGCAGCCTGGGGCACTTGCTGCAAGGCCACGTTGCCATCTCTTTCAGCTTGTCCACCAGGACCCTGGGTCCCTTTCTTCAGAGGTGCTTTGCAGCTGGTTGGCCTCCAGCTTGTACTGATGCTTGGGATTATTCTTGCCCAGGTACAAGATGCATGTTTCCCTTTGAACTTCATGCAGTTCCTGTCTGCTGTTCTTGTTTGTTTTGCCTGAATTGCTCAGCAATTGCTTGGTATTTTAAGAGTGCTAGTTGTATGGGATCGGAGCAATGATGCTCAAGAACAGAGTTCCAGTCCCACAAATCAGTAGTAGCAGTGCTGAGAGTTTACAGGTATGATAATAATGGGCTTTATTTTTCATATCTGTTTACAGTGGTGGCTCTACTGCATGAGATCAGAGATGTGGATGTGGAAGAAGAGACTGTGCGGTATTTTGGGAAAGGTTACATGGTTGTGCTGCGGTTTATCACTGGATTTTCACACCCTCTGACTCAGAGTGCTGTGCTGGGCTGTAGAAGGTGAAGTGTGGACTTTTTTAATTAGCAAGTATAAGATAGGTAATACCAATCATGTGGATCAGTAACTGCTAACTACTGAGACAGTCATCTTGGCTCCATTATTATGCATGCTGATGTTACCTTGTGTTGTTCAGTTCAACTTCTTTAAAGCCCTTGATGCTTTGAGTTGCAGACATTTGTAATACCAATACATATTTAGGTATTTAAGATGCTCTAGTATTTCATGCCTGCTTCATGGCTCAACTGTGCAATGGCAGATAAATTAATTTGATTGTCTCACAAAGAGTGTAATCATCTGTTGCCTAAGGATTGATGATAAAAACTGCAGCTCACAAGGAATCTTGCAGCAGGGCCTGTGGAAAAAGGATTGAAGTATTCTGACATGGTAGTAATTGCTTGGCTTTGCATGCCTTCACATGTGGGATGCTGTCAGTCATGCTCTCTGCCGTGTATTGACTGGTCAATACCAGTGATTCTCAAGAATTAGCGTGCCTGTTTTTGTTTCATACAATTCCATTAACTCCTGCTTTGTTTCTTCCTTTCCACAGTGATGTGGAAGCAGCTGCCAAGCTCATTACCAGCTTTCTGGAACTGGACAGGGTAGCAAGCCAACAAGATCTCTATGAGAGCAGCGAAACAGAGGCTAGTGACGCTGATGAACCACAGGACGAATATTAATACTGTCATGAGCTGAAGAAAGCAGAGACTTCCGAACATCTGGAAAATATGCTGGTTCTTCAGAAAGAAATTTCTCAGTCTTGACCCAGGGCATTTATCTACATGTGTGCTTTCAGTGGGAGGAATCTGTCTTAGGGCACATCTTACAGTGCTAAACTGCTTTAAGATTCACACTCCCAATACTGCCATTGTAGAGTCCAAAGCAAATTCTGTTTTATTTCTTCCTCTGACTTAGTTCCTGAATGTGGACATTGCTGTCTTTTGAATTTTGTCAGCTCATCTAACACATTTAGGAGTAGTTATTTATTAATGTATTGGTTTGATTTTTATTACTTTTCCATTACTGAAGTGGAGATACAGATGTAAACTTCCACTTACTGCAAACATCTGCTGCAGGTACAGTATATGAAATACAGAATAGTTGAAGTTGTAATTCATAACAGTGCTTTGAGGTTTTCCTTGAAGTATTGTATATGATGGAATATATTGCTAAATTGTTTTTAAGCAGCTTAATATATGCAATAAGGTGATGCAGGGTAGTGGCACTTTTATATTCTCTACTACTGACTTGCCATTAGATGCCAGTGGGAATCAAAGTTTGAGTGACTGTCTGGAATTCTAAACATCAGGCTGATCAACTGATTGCACTGTCTTCTCTTGGACATGCCAAGGAGCCATAAATAAGGACCACAGAATGATTAGGTTGATCATCCAGTCTTTGACATGCTCTTACTTAATCCTGTTGTTTAACTTCTGGGCATATACTACCCAAAGATAGAGTAGCCTTATTCTAGACTCAAACTTTTACTATTTTAACTGTGTATTTAGAAAGGAGAAAAGCAAATGTTACCCTTAGGTAGGGAAAGGACTGTCATATGTTGCAGCCTAGATTTGTTTAATAGTTCCTCACTTGAAATGTTAAATAATAACTTAGCTTTTTTTAAGATAGGTGGGATATATGTAATGTTTGGCTTGTGCCCATGTATGTCTGTACTGTCCTCTGTTCTGACCTATGGTTTTACAAATAGATAAATACAGATTTTCCAAGGTACTTTTTCCCAAGTTAAAGCTACCTCTTAGTCAACGTGTTTTGCTAGAACTAAAACTTTATTGTGCCTATTTCAACAGGTCAGTAGTATAAGAAAGTTGTACTGAGTTGCAAGTTCCTTCAGCATGCTAAAATTGCTTGTATTGAAGTTGATCAGCTTGTGTTAGGTGTTGTATGGTTTTAAGACCTGCCTTAGAAATACTTGTATAGTTTCCTCAAGGAGATCTGAATGAGCTACCAGGTAACTGAGTGGTCTGCCTTCACGTTTAGTTAAATGTCTTTTATCAACAGTTACTTCAGGGCTTAACCTGCATTCCTGTTTCAAAGCACTCTACCTCTTAAAGTAAAAGCTATGAAATAATTTCAGTAGAAGCTAGATCACATAGCATGTTCCAGCTGCAAGACACCGTGCACATGCTTATCTGACCAAAGACAGGTTGTATCATGATTTCGCTTTTGCTTCCAGCCATTTATGTGAGCTGTGAGGCAGACATGCTCTTACTGTTGTTGCTTTGAAAGGTTAATCAAAAGTGTAACAGGGAGAGAGCTGCTTTTGATGCAGCTTGACTGTGGCACAGAACCAGGTCTACCAGTATTAAATAATAATAATAATAAAAAAACCTTGTAATCATGTTGGTGTCACAGCAGACCTTTGCCAGTGGATATGCTTGTGAAGACTTCCAAATTGGTAGGCTAATTCTTTGGCTTTTAATTTCCACCCCACATGGCTAGGTTTAGGAAGTCGCCAGGTACTAATGTGGGGAAATAGGTTGCAGCTAATTAACCATATTTGGCCTTTATTCTGAAGCACAGCTGTAAACTACAAATCCTCAAACCTGTTATAAAATAAAAAGCAGAATATAACGCTTTAGAGAGATCTTCATTTAAATCTGCTGTAATATGTACCCTCAGTAATAATCTGGAGAGGAGAGTGAGATGTAGCATTTAGAATACTTTTTTTTCACCACTCTGTAAAATGGGTGTCAAGTGTTCTAAGGACTATGAAGAGTAAATACTGTAAGAACATGTATTTAATGGTATCATGTAAGTAAGAGGGCTGTACCTACAGGTACCTGTTTTGTAGCAAGGATATTCAGCAGGAGTACACGGTGTGCCTGTGCATTGCACTTACTACTTTGAACCTACAGATTTGACCATTAAGCGGATGAAATGGACAAAACTACCTGCATTTGATCTTGTTTTCACTGCTTTTTTATATTTCCATGAGAGGTAATGTCACAGGGAAAATACACGTTTTGGCCTTCAGATAAAAACTGTTTTTATAAAGGTATTTCTGTTGATCTAATGCTATACTGTATCATGTGCCCTGCTTCTGCTGAGTTCTTCTGTTCATCTAGTTTGCTCTACATTCTGGATGTTAGCATTATGTACTTAGTTAGGTATCACGTAATATTATATAAAGACTAAACCACAAGGTAAGGAAAACTCAATTTTCAGAAAGGGGCAAGTTCTACTGTAAGATATTAAGTAGCTTGTAATACGTTCTGTGGAATAAGTTGCATTTTTAGTTGATGTCCAATGATCTGCTCCTTTAAGATGTTCTGCAGTGTTCCTCTCACCCTCAGATTTCCTACTGATAGTAGGCAGGCAAGAGAATAGAGAGGACTAGAATGCTGTATGTAGGAGGAATATTTTGCAACACCTGTCTTTCATTTAGAACAGCTGGTGTGATCCTCCCTATACTGTTTGTTTTGTACATGGCAGCTCTGTTCCCATAAAATCTAGAATCACAGAATGGAATCATAGAACGGCTTGGGTTAGAAGATCACTTAGTTTCAACCCCCCTGCCATAGGCAGGGATGATCTAAAACAGTTTAAAATGAGTACCTGAATTCTGTAAACTGTGCTAACAAGGTAGGGTACCAGAATTCCTTAAATGCTGTGGGTTCTGCCTGCAGGCCATATGTTGGACACTACTGACCTGATATGTACAAGTGGGAGCTTAATATATCATGAAACCAACCTACAGCACAAGTAAATGCAACTTGGTCCTTGGATTGCATAGATGAATGTGTATCGGTCTGTGTTTCTTGACTGTGTGTTTCTCGATTCAGGTTTTGAACTTAGTAAAACTTTTTGTCTTTTGTAGTTGGGAGATGTAGCCAGATAACCAGATTTCCATGTTTTGCAGTAACTGTGCATGGAAAAATAATTTGCAAGTTGCAGTTCACATGGATTTGGTAATGGCAGTGTCTGTGGACTTGTGACATAGCTTGAATTGCTCAGAAAAGCAGGTGTTAACTCAGGACAGGTTCTGTTCTGGCCTTGCTCTCTTCCAGAGTGCCCCAGCTGCCTCACTCTTTACACTTGTCCTCTCATCTTTTCTTGTCACTGTCAATATTTTGTTGAAATTTTTTGATTTTCCCAACTCTCCTAGGCCTAGCATATTAAAAGGCTCAGTAAATGTTGCCTTATATGTGCCTGATGTAAAGTTGTGGTACTAAAAGGAGTGAGTAGAAGACAAATTTTGGCTATTGTACTCCTAGAACAGTATTACAAGAGATGTATTCAAGCTTTTTGTACCTCAGGATGTCTACTAACCTGAGATCAGGCAGTTGTATGTATGTATGACTTAAGTATGTTAAATATGATTTGGAGTCTGCATAACATGTTGAATTAGATCTACCCTGCTGGCCCATAAACCAAACACTTTCTATAAATAACACATTTCTTCAATGTAACTATCAGAAGTACCACTTGGCAGATGCTTCAGTTGGGAGAGATTGTGGTCTTAATAGTCGCACTGAACAGAAGCTAGACTTCATGTTGTACCAAGGGAGAAAGCTACATTAGCTAAGCTATGCTCTAATATTCTTGTATTTCCCAAAATGAGATGTGCCAGTAACTAGGATCACTTCTTTGGTTTCAAAGAAAATCAAATTATTTATGCCATAAACTAGAAATGTGACTCTTGTGCTATATTCATGAAGTTACACAAATAACAAAACCCAAGCTGGCTTACATACTAAATAAGTGATAGTTCTGACACTGTAGTAGGTTGCTGAGGCAGAAATACTTCTAGAAAACACTTAGAAATAGCTTTTTACTTTAATATGCAAGTAGAATGTCAGCAAGGCCTTGTATGTTTGTCTTTTTCTATTAAAAATAAAAGTCCATTGATAAAATCAACTTTAACTTGTTTTATGTCATTAGTCTCTTTCATTGACTGTAATTAAAATGTATTAATATTGATGGATGTCTAAATTACCACTTGGCACAGACCTTCTGGGTGGGGAGGAGAGCAGAGTGGATTAAGCACCCATACCTAACTTGTTCCTGACCCTGCTTTCATTTACACACTTTCACATAAGTCCATACAACCAACTCTTCACTGGTGTACAAACGTGCATTTCTCCCCTTTAAACCAAACCAACATACTCTATGCAAAACAAAGGCAAGTTTCAAGACATTTTGCATACCAAAGGATTTATTACGGTAAAATAAGATCTTACTGAGTTAAAGGTATGCACCTCTTGTAATTAAGGTTTAGAGGGCAGTTGTGTATCTCTATCTAAAAATCATAGGGACCTAATTCCTGGAGACTTACAAGTTAAAGATGTCTTAACACTTTAGTTCTTGAACTTTATACATCTAGAGCTATTCTCATTTTATAATAGTTCCAAGAAAATGTCCATATTCGTGCTTCTAAAGTAAGACTTGCAAGGAAGCAAACAGACTATTTTGAGGATGCATGGTAAAGTAGTGTACTTAACTACCTGACTCAAATTACTTTCCCTTGTGATTATCTTAATGTTCCAATGAAGTCTGCATATATCTTACTATGTATGTCATCCATATGTGTCTTACTACAGCTTATTGAAAGTTCAAAATTAAACCAATGTTATCTTAGCCTTTTCCCCCCTCATTCAGCAGACTGCTCATGGTTCAAATTTGAACAGTGCTACAGTGCAGCAGATGTACTGAGTTGGGGAAGTGTTTTTCCTTTCTGCCTTTCTGGTATGCAAGGAGAGCAAATCTGACAGGACAGGTGATTTAAGCAATGTCAGGCTTCAAGTCCATATTAATTTTCATGTATTACCCTGAAAAGTTCCTTTTTGCCCTTAGTCTACTTTTGTTTAATCAGTTGTTGCTTCAACTCTTCAGAGGACAAACTAGCTCTCTGATTAGTTGCAGATGTCTAATAGTCATTTCACAAGGAATAAAACAGACTAATTGGAACACACCTAGGTTTGTGCTTTTATTGCTTTATCTAAATCATCCACCACTTGTTGCAGCTTTTTCAGGCTGGGGTGGACGTTCTCCTCCATCCACTCCTCTACAGTACTGTTGTGGAAAACTTGTTCCATGGCTGCTTGGAGGTCTTGCACCACAGCATTCCACTTTGACAGAAGACTAACCAAAAATCAGAAGGAAAAAACAATCATGTGCAAGAAAGTTCTGCCTCAAGGGAGGCCTAGCTTACTGGGACTTTGAAAGGGGATACAGGTCTTAGGATGACTTTGCAGAAGCAGCATTCTCTAGAAGAGCTCAAGGGACTTGATTCTGTGCAGATGGCAGAAGCTTGAAGCTGCTTGCATTTAAGTACCATTAACCTTGCTAATTTCCTTAGGTAATGACACGTACAAGGGAGGGTGTTCTGAAGACTAATTTTGTACTTGTATTCAATAAACTTGTTCAACAGAAGGCAGATTAAGATAAATGTGCTCTTCTGTTTAAAACTGTATCATGAGTACATCACACTGATTGATTTCCATCTGTGTGTCTGGAGTAAACACAGAAAAAGGCAAGAACTCTAAGCAGAATGAACTTGCCTGCCTGAAATATTAGACTTTTCCCCCTAGAATGTAAAATAGGTGGTGTTACCTTATTGCATCTGGCTGAAAATGATGCATTATTATAGGATGAATAATATTCCTTTTTCTGTGGTAGGGACTGAACCAGCCTGTGACATATCTGAAAATGGATGTTAGAATGAACAGTTTTTGAAACAAGCAGCAATGCCTCTGTAGGCTGAGAAGGAGGTGACAGAGCTTTAGCTTTATCTCACAACTGGGGATAATGCCTAAGGAATAAGTAAATTTAATTCTGTCTTTGGAACTAGCTTCTAAGAGACTGTTAGTGGCAGATGACAATAACTGATCAACTGTTGAAATGTAAGTTTCAAGTTCCTTTTTTCTGTAACCATACAATTAAAAACGTTCATTTTTAGTTTAAAGAGCAGTTAAGTTCTAATTCAACCGAGAATGTGATTATTAAAATAAGCACAGCGTTTAGGAATGCAGCTGAAATATTTTAAGTGTATTTTGCTGAGGTGTCAATATATAGGGATGCAATGCTGGAAAGGTGGAGCTTGATGTTTAAGTGATTAGTCACTTTACTGGAGTTCCTTGAATACACAGCCCATTTCTAGATGAAACAATCCCCACACTCCTGCAGACAGAATCAAAGTAAACATTTTTACCTGTTCCTTTCAAGAAGTTCATCCACAGATGACTTGAGGTAGAAACTAATTTGTGTCACCAGGGTAAGAATAGTGCTCCCAGGAAAGGTCCCCAGACTTGTGCTGTCCAAAGAGAACATTAGGTTCTGAACTTACCATGCAAGGAGAAGCATCTGAATCCAGCAGCTGGAATTTTACCTCATGAAAGTATCAATTTCCAGATTGGGCATTCCCAGGAGCTTTTCCACATTCTCTTTAACTGTTTCAGAATAGCCACCTGGGCAGAAGACAGCAGAAGTAAACAAAAGGAGCCTAAGCAACCAAAATGTTTTTAAAGAGTTGTGTTTGTTTGTTTGTTTTCCCTGGAGCATTCAGCATTGGCTTACTAGTTCTCCCTCGCATGAAGAATTTTTAGAAGGTAAAATGGGAACAGAACAAGGAAAAAACTTGGGGGTTGTGGTGAGTAGGTTGTCTTTCATGGGGCTTCTTGTGCTACAGGAAGCACTTTCGAGCTATGATCTTTCCATTCAGGGTGCTTAACATTTTTAGTGCCTCAGTTAAACATAAGTAGGTTGTGGATTTCTGTTTTGAAAAGAAACATGGAAAGACAAATATTCTATTGGCAACTGCCTGTGAAGAAGCCCAAGACTATAGGATTTTTTTTACCACACTTAGATTCATTTTAAGAAAATGGATTAGTTAACTTTTACATGTAAAGAACAACTAAATGTAATTAGTCTCACTTATGTACCAGCAGTGTTTCAAATTAGTTTTCAAATAAACAATTCAGTTTCTTAATTTTTCCAGTATGAATGAAGAATTCTGTGACAATTTGCAGGTTAAAATGCAACAAATAATTAATATACTATGGGTATTTTTACATACATGCTGAGACTTCCTTATTCCCATACTGCAGACCCGTGAGATGCATAATCTATTGTTTGTAATTTGGAACACGATCGTACAGTCAAACCACCTCAAAATGTGATACGCCTGTGCCAACCTGGGGGCAAGGTTATTTCACTCTTGTGTTAGGCTTTAGCTCAGAGAGAATAAAGTTATCATTGTACCGTTCTCTAGTGCTTGCAGACATACAGCCAGTGATGGAATTGCCACAGGGAAAAGCTCACACAAAACAGAGAAGTGATCATACCTTAAAAAAAAAAGAAAAAAAAGAAAAAAGAAAATATTTACTAATGAGACATTCCAGTATTAGAACATACTAAAGCTGTGGGAATTGTTAGTATTTCAATCACCAAAAATCAAAGAGCTTTAGAAAATCAGTTTCTGTCTTGGAGAAAGTATCTTCCAACTCTGAAACGCTATGTATTCCTGTTCCGCTAATAAGAACAGATACTGAACACGCGATGCTCAAGTCAAATTTAGAACCACCCACTGGAATTCAGTTCCCTGGTACTTCCTTAGACCTCTTGACTATAGCATAAAAACCTTTTACTCCCTAACTCCAAACTCCTCTCGTAACTTCCTTCTATTTTTGAATCCACCTTAGACCTTCAGCTTCACACTGGATTGTTAACTATGACTCTTTTTTAGTAGTAATTAGGCATTGGAAAGAATTATTAAGGAATACTGCTGGATATTCAAGAGTTCAACAGGTCTGTGAGAGTTTGTATAAGCTGAGCTGCATTTGAATTCTTTTGTCCCGTGCAGTTAGAACGCAATCACTTGAGAGAGGTCTTCCATGTCTGAGGTAAAACCATTTATTTGTTTTAAAACATAATGCATCCTTTTTACTTGTTACTCCAATTGTTAAGAATTGGGGTGTTATGTGAAGAATGGTATTTGTAGGTGGACGAGTCACAACGCTGTTTATAAGCAAGGTGGCACAAAGTACATTCAAGCCTTCAATTCCAATCTGCTACTGTTGGTGTACACCAACAGGTTGTTTCTGCTGATAAAGCCTGTAGGAGTGGGCTGGAATTCTGAAATTCACATTTTACTGCTCAGTTTTACCCAACTGAGCATAACCAGCAAGAAGGATTGCAGTATTGCAAAGCTCCTCTGTAAATGCCCAACTTCCATGCACCTCTTAAAGAGTTTGTGGATGGAAGTTTGCTTCCATGTGACCCTTGAAACCATTAAAAAAGATAGTACTTACCTTTGCCAGCCGGTCAGCGCGATACCTTGAAGCACGTCGCTGGGGGTACTGCTTGCCACTTTCAGCCACTGAAGATGGTTTTGTAAGTGGTGTCCAATGAGCGTTAGAGACTGATTCACCCCTGTAGCTCCTTTAAAAGCACTGGCAAACCACACCTTGGAGAAACCACATCTACGATACTTCTCTACAAGAAGCACTGAAATAAGACACAAAAGAACACGTATCAGATATGGTATTTCTCCGGTTTCAGCCCTTCACTGTAATGCTCCAGTTAACAGGAATTCTGTGCTTTGAGCTGTTCTGGTGGAGAAGGAGCCATGAGGTCTACTGAGTCATTTTTGCTGGTAATACACAATTATTAAATGCATCATGAGATTGACAAGAGGCAGGCAAGTCTCCTCCACTTGTCAAAAAAATTAGCTCCTATTCTTTCAGTGGGGAATGTCTGCTGCATTGAAGTAGTTCACAAGAATTCTCACATAGTAAGGGCTACAAAGCTGTTTTTTCTTTTGAAGACACCTCTGTACTGTATCTACACAAGATGACCACCTTCTCCACTAGCGTAACACATTTTTTTCCCTTCAAGGATTAGCACTGATTAGACTTGTTGTTGTTTTTCCACAAAGGCACGCTGGAGACTTTAAAAGAAAGCTTAGAATGATAGTTAATAATCAAGTAACAGAACTCTTCTTCTAAGCAGCTCAGCAGAGAAGTACAAACCTTTGCTCTCCACATCCAGGTCTGCTGCATAGTCCCAGATCATAGGCTGCACAAGCTGGGGGACTCCAGACTCTGAAAGGAACAGAGTTCTTCTAAATAATAGACAATGGCCCATTAAAGGTGAGAACTAAATACATATTATTGGTGCAGTAATGCACAACTAAAACAAACTATGGCTTGTCACTGAAATTCTTCATGTACAGTTCAAGTGTCCATGTGTATTTTCAGCCTGGCCAGGATTTTGAACATGGAAGTTCACGCGTCAGGGGCCTCAAGTCCTACAACATCTTGAAACCACTAACATGGATCATCAGTGACAATGCATCAGCGATGCTATTTGTCCCAAGCCCATCTCGTTCTCAGGCTCTTGAATCTAGTAGTATACCTGCTGGGCTGAAGTGGTAGAGCTGCCAACTGTACATGCAAGATTCTGGCTAAATTCAAAGGAAATATTCACCCTTTTAAGTTAGGGATTGTCTAAGCTACATTTGCACAGAACTTCGCTTTTCAAGGTGCCTTCAAGGTCCAAAGGATATAAAGGTTTAGCTTTCTTTTATAATCAACTTTCTGACTAGTTTTAAATGTGAGAAACTGAATCCTGAAGAAGCTGCAATAAAACTGTGCTAAAATTCAGTATTTTAACTGTATCTCGTTTTAGACTGCTATTGCCTGTGGCATAGAGCACGCGTAGCTAGATGCTGTGCTTCTCTTGCGGAAACTGCAGGGGTCCATCTGGATTTTGTTTTTTTTGGATGATTTCCCACCATGAAAGCTATGAATAGGTCAATCAGTGCTAGAAGAGCTGTATGACTCTTTACGGAACTGTCTAAATCTGTTCCGAGCACACATGTAAGGTGGAAAATACTGGAACTCCATCTATATTAGAACCATCCAACTTTTAGTAGTATTTGCATATTTTTCGACAAATGAGGCTCCTGACATAGAAGCTGTGGAGCTATCCCACAAATCAGTATTGGAGTTCCTCATTAAGTTTGGTGTGATCAACTGTTCTGTCAAAGACAGAGGATCGTGGCTTCTCCTTCTGAACCTGCACTGCGGGAACCAGACACTGCACAGAGCAGCAACGAACATTAGAAAGTGGTAAGAAGCACAGACATTTAGGATGAGACTATTTTTTTTTGAGTGGATAAAGAAAACAGAATTTATGGCAACCACTGCATGATGACTATTTTTGTTAATTACCTGTGTATTACCATATCAAAAACTAACGTGCATACATAATGAAATTTTATCATGTCTGTGGGATTGCCAAGGACTAAATATCTCTTCTTTTTAGCTTATTGGGCCATACCTCAGCTATTCTCAGATTTTTTTAAAATTATTTTTCAACTGCCAGCAAGTCCGTTTCAACTGACTGTGTGGACTTCTTTGAATGCTACAAAATGACTCACCCCATCATTGGTCACACACCTGCCAACGTTTCCTCACTTATCCCTCTGAGCATGTCATCCCACACGATGGGAGTCACAGTGGGGTAAGATGAGGCCATACAACTTGCAACTGCTTTAATATGGGATAAGCACAGCTTTTCTGGTGTGTTCTCTTGTTGTTGCAGCCACTGTTTTGACTCTTCTCCTTCACCCAGGTAGTAGACCTGAAACATCAAACAAATAATCCTGACTTCCTGCACAGGAAGGGGGACGAGCTTGATGAAGTATCATTGAATCATACAATACTCAAAAACAGTGTTGGAGACGCTGTAAGCATTCAGCCTGCAGGAGACCCTGGTCTGGACTAAATACATCAGGTAAGGGAAGCTTCACATATGAATTCAAATACCTATTTAATTCCTATATGAATTAAGGCATGCTGTATTTGGTTTTGGACGGATTGTCTTGGGAGTAGCTCTCTCCAGTCTTGGTTCAAGAAATCTAGCAACCTCTAAGGTCCTGAATTAAGTAAAGTGAGATTCCTGTCCTGGAGATTATTTGTACATGAATCTAGAATTGATTTGGGAGCATGTCCAAGAGTGGTCTCAGCATACTTATTCCTATGCATGTAGTGGATCTGGGTCCATTAAAATGGATATACATCCACATCTTCTCTAAGCAACCTGTTCCGGTGCCTCACCACCTTTACAGTGAAGAATTTCCTCATGATGTCTAGTTTAAATCTATCCTTGTTTAAGACCATTCCCCCTTGTCCTACTATTATATACCCATGCAATTCTCCTTTGGGAATTACAGCCAGGTCAATAGGAATAATATCTTAAGCTCCTGGAATGGTTTAGCACTGAAGGCTTTTCTACGCTGGCTTGTGCTGGTGCTTCCTGTCCCCAGAACTCCACCTGCACGTGGCCAGGGCACCACTGAAACGCAGAAGTCTCAACCCTTGCTGCCGCGACAAAAACCTCCCGGCTCCAGAAAAGTCCCACCTCATCGCATCCTATGTGGAACCACTTCAAGTCTTCGTGCAGCGCCATGACGTGATCGATCATGGCTTTGACCAGCGCCCGCGACTCCTCCTTGTGTGGGTTGAGAGCGTTGGGAAACATCCTCACCTCACGCAGATGGGCGAACTCCTTGTGCTTCAGCACAAACTGAGGCAGAAAACCGAGGTGAAGGCGGCTTCAGCTGGCTCTGGGGTCCCCGCAACCCTCAGCCATGCCCCATCTCAGACCCCTGAAGCTCCCCTCGGGGCCTGCCCCTCTCACCTCCATGTGCCCGAAGGTCTGCACCAGCGGCACCACCTCCAGCCCCTGCTCCTTGGCGAGGCCCAGCAGCTCCCGGAGCTCCTGGTGGCTGCAGGACGGGGGGCACAGTGAGGACCGAGCCGAGCTGGTCCTGCAGTGTCCCCCGGCCCCCCAGTGCTACCTGTAGGCGTGTGGTGCCCGCAGTGGCTCCAGCGGCCCCGTGTAGGGAAAGGTGTCCTCATACTCCAGCAGCAGCCCCGTGGCGCCCAGGGCGCGGAGCAGCGGCAGCACCTGCGGCAAGGGAGGTAGGGCTTAGGGCCAGGGTTTAGGGCTTTAGGGTCAGCTTTAGGATTTGTGGCCAGATTTAGGGCTTTAGGGCCGTGATTAGGATTGGGTTTAGGGCTTTAGGACCGGCTTTGGGGTCCGGTTTAAGGCTTTAGGGCTGTGTTTAAGGCCGGGTTTAGGGCTCTAGAGCCGGCTTTGGGGCCGGGTTTAGAGTTTTAGGGCTGGGTTTAGAGCTTTAGGGCCTAGGGCCGGGCTTGGGTCCAGGTCCCCCTCACCTGCCCCAGGTAAGCGGCTCGCGGCGGGGCGCCCTTCAGGTCCAGGTGCACCAGGCGCTGCCGCAGCGCGCCGGCCGCCATCGCCGCTCCGCTCTCGATTGCTCCTGCCTGCGGCGTGGCTCCGCTTCCATCGCCTCGGCCTGGGCGGCCGCGTCCCCATGCGGCGGCGGCGCCGTTGCGGGTGTACGCGGGGGGAGCTGCTCGGCAGCCGCTTGCTCTCCCCTGGCAGGCGGGGCGGGGGGCGCCGAGCGCATCGCTCAGGAGGAGGCCGCCATGGCGGCGCAGCGCCGAGCCGGGCCGGGGGGCGAGCAGCAGCAGCAGCAGCAGCAGCGGCGGCGGCGGCCAGGGAGCGGCAAGGCCCGCGCACCCGGTACCGCAACGGGACGGGGCTGGGCGCTGAGGGGAGCGGCCCCCGGGGCTGCCCTGCTGGGCTCCGCCGTCCTCGTCGGCGGGCTTCTGGGCTGGAGCCTCCCCGGCGGCCGGCAGGGAGGCGCGGAGGTGCTGGCCCGCGGCAGCGAGGCGGTGCGGGACAGGTTCGTGGAGGTGGCCTGCTCCGGGGACTACGGTGCCGGCAGGAGGTTCGAAGGTATGTGGGCGGGGGGGATGAAGGTGTGAGGTATGGAGTGTCGGTGGGAGATATCGGGGTGTCGCTGTGAGGTACCGGGGTGTAGGTGTCGGGTATTGGGGTGTAGGTGTGAGGTATGAGGGTGTCTGTCTGAGGGATGGGGTGTCGATGTTGGATATTGGGGTGTCATTGTGAGTTACTAGGGTATTGGGGTGTAGACATCCGATGTTGGGATGTTGGTGTGAGATATAGGGTATTAGTGTCAGGTATTGGGGTGTAGGCATCAGATATAGGGTGTAAGTGTTGTGTATTGGGGTGTAGGTGCAAGGTATGGGGTGTATGTGTCAGACATTGGGGCATCGGTGCAAGGGACCCTGGGGTGTAGGTGTTAGGGACAGGATGTAGGTGTGAGGTATTGGGGTGTAGGTATCAGGTATAGGGTTTAAGTGCCAGGTATTGGGGTGTACATGACAGGTACTGGGGCATCAGTGTGAGGTGCTGAGTGTAGGTACGAGGGACTGGGGTGTAGGTGTCAGGTATTGGGGTGTCAGTGCAAGGGATCAGGGTGTCAAAGTGAGGGAGCCCCAGGTGTAGGTGTGAGGGATGAAGTGTAGGTGTTGGGTATTGGCGTGTAGGTGTGAAGGATGGGGTGCCAGTGTTGGATATTGGGGTGTCACTGTGAGGTATTGGGGTGTAGGTGTGAGATATAGGGTATAAGTGTCAGGTATTGGGGTGTAGGTGGGGGATATTAAAGTGTAGGTGTGAGGCACCGTGGTGGTTTTACTTGGGTGGGTGGCCGAGCTCCACCACAACTGATCTCTCACTCCCCCTCCTCAAAGAGGAACGTGGAGAAAATACGATGAAAGGGGCTCAGGGGTTGAGATAAGGATGAGGAGATCACGCAGTAATTATTGTGACGGGCAAAACAGACTCAGCATAGGGAGATGGGAAGATTTATTGCCTGTTACTGATGAGCTAGAGAAGCAAGAAACAAAGGAAAGAAACCAAAAGCAAGCACCTTCCCCCCCTTCCACCCTGTTCCACCTCCTCCCCCCTGAGCGGCGCAGGGGGACAGGGGAATGGGGGTCATGGTCAGTCTACAGTGCTTCTTCTCCGCCGCTCCTTCTCGGTCACTCGTCCCCTGTGCTGTGGGGTCCCTCCCACAGGATGCAGTCCTTGCTGAACTGATCCAGCGTGGGCTGCCCACAGGCAGCAGCTCTTCAAGAACTGCTCCAGATACGGGTCCGTACCATGGGGTCCATCCCTCGGGAGCACACTGCTCCAACCTGGGTCCCCCACGGGCAGCAGCTCCTGCCAGGTCACCTGCACCTGCGTGGGCTCCTCTCCATGACCTACAGGTCCGGCCCGGGGCAGGGGTCTGCCACAGGCCGCAGTCTCTGTCGGTGCAGGTCCACCACCTGCTCCACTGTGGTCTCCTCCATGGGCTCATGGAACCCTGCTCCACCGTGGTACTCCATGGGCTGCAGGGGGACAGCCTGCCTCACCATGGGCCTCACCACAGGCCGCAGGGGACTTCTGCTCCGGCGCCTGGAGCACCTCTCCCCCTCCTTCTTTGCTGACCTTGGCGCCTGCAAGGCTGTTCCTCACTCCTCTCACTCTCCCAGCTGCTGTGTGGCGCAGCGTTTTTTTTCCCTGTCTTAAATCTGCTCTCATAGAGGTGCAAAACAACATCACTTACTGTTCTGGTCAGCTCTGGTCAGCAGTGGGGCCCTGACCAAACATGGGGCAGCTTCTAGATCCTTCTCACAGAAGCCACCCCTATAGCCCCCTGCTACCAAAACCTAGCCACGTAAACCCACTACAGGTAAGTGTCAGGTATTGGGGCACCAGTGTGAGGTGTGGGGTGTTGGTGTCAGGTATTGGGGTGTTGGTGCAAGGAATCCGGGTGTAGGTGTGAGGTATGGGGTGTTTGTGTCACATAGTGGGGTGTGAGGGCTCTATCTGTCGGGTATTGGGGTCTACCTGTCAGGTATTGGGTTTGAGTGTCACATACTGGAGGTGTGAGGGGTCTATCTGTTGGGTATTGGGGTCTCCCTGAGTGTATTTGGGTGTTTAAACCTCTTAAACCAAGTTCACTCTGCTTCTGTTGAACACCTGGTCATTGCACGCATTATTTAAATCCCCAAATGTTCGCGTCTCTTGGGGCAGCCTGAGAGGTTCCTTGAGAATCCCGCATAATTCTTTCCTGAAGCCACTTTGCTTGGGCTGTGTGAAATCACATTTTTGCTCTTCTGCTTCCAGCACCTTTCCGTGCTCTGCTGGTCCCTGTAATAGACTCGTGGCTGAGTTTGTAAATGTTGTGCAGGGCATGAAGTGGAACTAATTTAGGATATTGTTTGTGCTGCTAGAATGTGGTGATAGCACAAATGCCGGCTTCTGATATTCTTGTTTTGAGACATGTGCATGCAGCTTTTGAAGCTGCCTGCAGAGCACATCTCCTCCGTCTTTGGGTCTCCCAGCTGAGCCTGTTTTCTGTTGAACTGGTATTTGTCTCCCCGACGTGGTTCTTTAGAATTGGTTCTTTTGAATATTGATGCTGGATCTTGTAGTGAAACACAACATTTTCATCTGCTGCGATGAAAAACAGGGATTCTAACTCGCCGTCTGCAGCTGAAGAGCTATGCTGATACCCCTCCTCAGATTTGTGAGTGGATCTGGATGAACGCTTTGAAGTGGCACTGCTGGCAGAAGGCAGATCAGCTCTTGCTTTTTGTCAGCCTACTCGTAAGTAGTGTGTTGAACTTGATTGGCGAACATGTAGAAAAAAATAATCTTTTCTGAGCTAGCTGGTAGCCAAACCTGTTTCCTTATCTGGTTCGTCATATGGCTGACAAATTGGGTGCTGGCACAAAGCTGGAGGAAGTGTGGAGGCTGCAGCAAGCTGCTTGGAGCAGAGGAAGAACAACTTCCAGTTCTTCTGTTCTTCGGGTGTCCGTGCTGGTAGAAGAGTTCAAACCGCAGCCTGGATGTGCTGTCCCGAGGTAACTGCCCCGGCACCTTGCAGGTGGCTGGTCCTGGAGCTGCTGGTCACAAGGTTGATAACAAAACAGAAGATGATGCAGAGCCTGGGGTCAGAAAGGCTTTTCCAGTGCTCTTTTGACACCATTTTGGAGACTTCATCTCCAATGTTCTTGGCAGCCCTGAGTTCTTTCCAGCAAGAGGAAGGAATGTGAAGGACACCTCTGCCAAGGAGGAGGAATGGATGTTCTCTGTTCTTGCAGGGTGATGGGGAGCGGACTGCAAATGCCATCTTGGGGGTGCAGTGTGACTTCTCCTGGCTTTGCCACGGAATGACCGATAGGATTGGCATCCAACCCAGGAGGGGCAGGGAGTCATTTTGAATGCATTTGGGCTTTCTGAGTAGATGCTTGCTTGTTTCTCTTCAGCTGATTGTGTGTTTGTTTTTATTTTCTAGCAGATGTTTTTACATCCGCATTATACTTTCAGAAAGAGATCTGTGTTACTGGTATCAGAAATGTGCAAACATCTGTTGTGCTAGCAGGTAACTGAAGCTGTGCTGAACTTTTCCTGTGTTTTTTTTCTCCGCCCTTGTGCTCAGCATCCACCAGGCGGTGGCGAAGAGCCGGCCGAGCCTCGCTGCTCCCTTCTCCACACGGGGGTTGCTGATAACTCAGGAATAAAATGCGGCTTGTGCTTCTCTGCCAAACTGGATTCGGCCGCGGAGCTTCAATCACTTCGTTGGAAATAGCTTTCTATCTGTCACTGAAGAGATTTTAATTCTGTCTTCACTCTGGCTTGACATCCGCAGCTGCTGTCTCGGTGTCAGAAGGAGGCACGTTGCCATCGTCATTCAGCATCTGATGCTTGCAGTAAAGTTTCCACAGCTCAGCTGAGCTTTTTGTTTGTGCACCTCTCCCTGCCTCACAGTGAACCGACCTGACTGAGCTGTGAGTTTTTTTCCATGATGCCAGGATTGGTGCCGCAGAGCAGTGTCCTTATTTCCGTGGCGCAGCTCAGCAGTAAACGTGCTTCACAGAAATACAAAATCTGTTATTTGTCAGCGGCCGAGCACTTCACTGATAATATTTGCAGAAGATAGGGTGTTCTGTGAACAGTCTGATCTGCATTCTGAACCCTGCAGCCAAACCTGGCAGTTTCAGCTGCCTGAGATGTGGCTGAGCACTTAAATCTGCCATAGCTTCCAGTGGGTCTGATGAGATGAACCCCTGTGCAGTCCCTTGTTGTGCTGACATATTGTGTCAAGGTACAAAGCAGCTGTGATTGCTGCCCAGAGAAAGCTCTGAGATGCTTTTCCAAAGACTAGATCAACTGATGTGGAAAGCAGAATGTGTACAGCGGAGGCGCCTGGGCTGCTGGTGTTGTTATGGGAATGTCATCCAAGCAGCCTTTGCTTCTCCTTGTTCCGCTTGGAGCTGGATTGCATTAGTTGAGCATCGTGATGGGGCTTTTTCTTGAGAATCACCCTGGCCTTGAACGCAAATGGTACTTGGGCAAGTACCTCTGCTAAGCAGAGGGCAAAGGTGCTTGGAGCGCTGAGCCTTAGGCTCAGTGTGCTGAGTGGGAACGGGGGCTGGGGGGAGAGCTTGTGGGTTTGTGTGGTGCAGTGTGTGCCTCTTCTACCCTGACTGAAAAAATACCACTCCGGGATCCAAAGCTGAGTAAATTGTTACATAAACGTGTGATTTTGTGTCTATGAGGCACAGATTTGCAGAAGCTCCTGGATGCTTTGTGATTCTACAGTGAGTTTCTCATGAGTGCAGCTTTTCGGAGTCTGCTCTTAACACTTCAGTGCTCTCGTGTGCAGTGGTTTCTCAGATGACAAAATGACATGCTAACGCTGTTTTCCAACAGGCAGACTCTTCTGGTCTTTCCTTAGTTTACATCCGGTGTTTGTGCCTTGCTGTCAGCACCTGGCTGATTTTATGCTGGACTATCTTTTTGTTTTTCTCCCCAGGTTGGGAAGGCTTCAGCTGTGTCTTTCAGAGCACCTCCTGCTTCCGCCAGTGTCTTTGTCACTTTTCTCAGAGCGTGCACTTGTCTTCTGTAAAGATGTGGTTTTGCTAAATCTTGGCTCTCCAGTACCAGCCTTTCTAAGCAGATAAGTCCCATGTTGTTGCTTGCAGCTGGAAACAGAGCACACATCTCTTCTGAAACCACAAGTCTTTGCTAGTGCCCTTTCTGGAGGCTGTCAGTCAAAGAAAACTCTATTTAGATGGGCTTGCCTTGGATTATTGAAAACCTCCTTTGAGTGTACTTTTTCCCTGTTTCTGTCCTTGAACATGTGCTCTCCCTTATCTCTAAGTGCCTTTCAAGCACTAAAAAGTCCTTTTTGATGACAGAAGGAAGGTTGTTCCCATCTTTTGTGCTTTGTCTCTGTACGCTGAGGCAGCTTCATGATTTTTCTGTATTCAGCTTTCTCCTGAACTTCTCCTTTCTCGTTTTTGTATCAGTTGGTTACCTCAGTCCGTTTTAATCCTTTTTTTTTTTTTTTTAACAGGACAATTGGAAAAAAAAAAGTGAACTGCGTGTTTCTAAACTTGTGCTTCATAAATGTGTTGACATCTTTATAGCCAACAGAACCTTAGGTAAATCGTGGAATATGTCTGTTACGTGGTTTGTGATTAATGGTGGTTATTGGGCAGATCTTTAGTGAGTGGATCATACGGTTGCTACCTAAACGTGTTGCAAATGTTTTCAGTTCTGGGAACCCAAGCGGGTTCCTTTTGGGCTGTTTCTGAAGGTGTATCAGTAAGTTTAAAGTTGGGTGATGGAAGCTGTTACTGCCCTGGCTGTTTGTCCCACTCATTGGCTGAGTATTTGCTAGCACGGAGGCAGAGATGTCTCATCCTTCTCAATAAGCTCCTGAGCTGCTTTTCAGCCTGCCGTTCAGAAGCGAGTAACTGATTTTAATCTGCCACTGCTGTTATGGCACAGCAACATAAGATCTGAACCTTTTTATTTTCGGGCAGCCAAGAAATAGCTTGCAGTGTTTGCTGGCTACTACTTGTTGCCATTCAGAACAGCTGCGTCCCGTGCTCCAGAGGAATATTGCATTTCCACCGTTGACATTTTTACTGCGAGGTCTGCAGTGTTTGATTGGAAGACGTTCAGTTCTTGGAATTACGAGATTGGGAAAAAATAGAATTTCCCCAAAAAACTTTGTCTAGCCCTTCTGGTTGCAGAGGGGATGCGATGTGCCTGGAACAGGCATAGAGGCTTCCCCTCCTTCCCCTTCCAGCCATAAAACTTAGAGCAACTTTTTCCCCTGTAAAGCCCTGGTGGGTTTTTGTCTGTTTGAACTGTGTGCCTTTGGGGCTGGTACTGCATTGCTAAGTGCTGTTGGCTGATGTGCAGAGCACCACCAGGTTGCTGACAGAATTTTTGCATTTTTTAGCTTTTTTCTGTCTCTCTTTTTAAAATTCCAGAACTACTGTTTCTGAAGAAAGGCACACTTTGATTCTGCTTGTCTCTCCTTTTGCTCACAGGTTCAAGAGGAGAGAAGTGATGCGGGGAGCAGTGGGTCTGGTTCAGCCTCTTTGCAGCACTGGGTCCTGTGCTGCCGTTGCGGTATGGGTGGTTGGCAGCATAATCTCCAGCATTATTTTAGATTGCACGTTTGCTAGGTCGTCTTCCAATAATTTACTACGTGCTCCCTGGAATTAGATTCTTGCTTGAGCTGACCTCAGGGAATTGTTGCCGGTAGTCAGAAAGCGCGATGACTTGTCTGGGCTGTAATCCCCCTGGTTTCCTGACCTTCATCTGCTGCTGCGTTTTTACTCCAGTGGCTTAGGAGGAAAAATCTCTTTTCGGAGCATTCAGGGACCAAGTGTTGGCTGCCTGCCCTCACGGTGACAGGCCCAGGAGGCCAATCTGGGTTCAGGACTAACTGGGGTCTGGAAATGACGGATGGGGAGCCGGAGCAGAGTGGGCTGTATGTGTGCATCCAGGTGCACGTGGTGAAGGGAGGGACGTGCTTCAGATGCCTCAGGGTTCAAACACTGCCTGCTGTGGGTGCTTCCAATTTAAACACGAGTCAACCAAGTGATTTTTCTTTTCCCTAGCAAGGAAAAATGTGCACAGTTTGGTATGTTGTTGTCAGCGCTCAGCCTTTTCATCCACATGTCGTTGTCTCATTGCTTTTCCTCCTGAAGCTCTGGTGTGACTGAGGGATTTGTGGTGTGCTTGAGGCAGCCAGAACATGTCCGATAAGGCAGGGTGTGCATTCCTGTAAAGCTCTTGTGCTGTGGCAAGATTTTGTTCCATCACTCCGTGGTCCTTGTTATCATTAGCTGCTTTCAATCAGAGCAGACTGATGCTTTGGACTTGTACAGGTGATTTTTTTTCCCTTTCCCACTAGTACTTTTCCTCTCTCCTTTGTTTTGATGATGAAATAATCTTTGAAGAGGAGTTCAGTTCAGCAGCAGTAAAGTGTGTTGGCAGATGTCAGCAAATGCATTACTTCAAACTTTCCTGCAACTTCACATCAATAAATGGATCTTCCCCAGAAAAGTGACAAATGCAGCATCCCAAGGTCTGTAGTGGCTCAGAATTGATCTTACCAATCGTTCCTGCCTGAAGGCTGGCGGACCGGACTTCTAGTTTTATAAGAAGTTATATAGAATCATAGAATATCCTGAGTTGGAGGGACCCACAAGGATCATCGAGTCCAGCTCCTGGCTCCACACAGGTCTACCCAACAATTCAGATCATATGACTGAGAGCACAGTTATCTAGTGTGTTCATCGTGTATTCTTCACCCATAATTCTTGCTGTTGACCTTTTTCCACGAGCTTTTAATATCAAAGGTTAGATTTCTCAGCAAGGGATTTTAAGTGATTTTATTGGAAAGATGATAATTTTCTTTCTTCTCTTTGTGTTGCAGGGTGCACTCCCAGGAAATGTGGAAGAGGTGTAACCGACGCAGTAATAACAAGGGAGGAAGCTGAAAGAATCCGTAGGTAATTTTTCTTTTTGTTTTTGAATTATAATGTGTGGAAGAAGCAGGGCCGTGCTGACAGTGTGCCAGTATTTCAGGTGGAGCACAAAGCTCGTTAGCTGAAGGAGATGGTTTAAATTGGTTAAAGCATTAAACTTATATTTTAAAGCCATTTTCTTCTTCTGCTGTTGTGGAGGCTGTTCTCTTTCACATGGAGTCTGCCTGGCTCTGTGGGGCATGGGGGTTGTAGAGAATAAAAATAAATGGTGTTCTCTGAATCTAACATTTTTTGAGCAATTTTTACTTAGCCTTCTGTTCCAATTGGCCTTTAAAAATGGAATGAAACAACAGAAACCTCTGTTCAGCTGAGTCTCTTTATGGGTAATGAGCTGGTGCTGACCCTCTATGAGCACAAAGTGGTGAATTTTAATCAAAGAGTAGGGGACACTGTCAAATTCTTCATATAGAAGAGTTATCAGCCTCCTCGAGTGTGGTTTGCACTTGGTGATTATGTAAGTGGAATATCACTGTAACACTCTCAGTGCTTCATCTGATGTGCAGCTGGCATAGAGCTGTTTGGCTGGCCCTTTGATTTCAACCTCTGGCTGGACTCTTGTTTTTGATAAAGTATTTTTGCATTAGGTAGGTTTACTGCCCTGAAAGATCAAGTTCTGTGGTGTTTTTGTTTGTTTTGTTTATGTTCAATGTTGCCCAGAATGTACTTGAAAGTCAGTTTTGGGTGTGTTGTGGGCGTTTATGGAAGGGGCTACAAGTTCAGAAACGTTCCACAATGCAGATACTCTATTTTCATGTCAGCCTGCGTGATTCAGAATTTCAGGCAACTGGTGGCTTCTGTTTTCAGCTCAGTTGGGTTATATAGCTGATGTATTAAGTAACCCTTACTGGGAAGTTGTGTGCTGTAAATAATGATATTAAAGGACAAAGTAATCAGATTCCAGTTCTCATCTGAGGTTATTGTTTTGCCTGCAGAATAGCAGAGAGAGGACTGTCCTTGGGAGGATCTGATGGAGGGGTGAGCAGTGTCCTGTTACTTTTTACATTCTCTTACTTCCAAGGTGAGCTTTGAGATTACAAATGCATTTTGGGGGCTAGAGGAGAAAGGAGATAATACAGAATTTTTCCTTCCATGTAGATATGGGAAAAATGTCTGGAAAAGTTTTTTTTGTCCTGTTAATGCTTTTGCTAATACTATAATCCATGACTTCTGCAGTACGGTTGGTACATTTCCTATTATTCATTAATGTTTGTATCTCTTCTCTTGAACTGGGTGCGTCTGGAACCAGTTGCTATAGCTGAACTGCACAAGTTTGATTTCTGTTGAGAAACCAAATCACAGTGATTCACAGCTATCGTGTGACGATTGGTTTCATGTAGTGACAAAAAGCCTCATGTAGCATCTTAAGCAGAGTTTTGAATTACATTCTTTAAAAGTGAAAACAATTTCTCTTCGTTACATGTGTTTCTCTTAATTTCTTCTCCCCTTTTGTTCTCAGGTTGTTTTTGTGTATGAGCAGAAATTGTTTTGTATTTGTAAACATAAACACTTACTAAGGCCTCTGCTGCATTACGGCATTTAGTACAAGAAAAGGATAAAGATTTTTATGAGGTGGAATAAAGAGACTTTAATGTCCTTGTGACTGCTTAAAAAGATCTAAAAAAAAAAAAAAAAACCCTACTAAGCAACTTTCAGTGGTGTTGCCCATCTGAAACAATATCTTTACAATATTTAACATTCCCTGTTCAATTCAGACGGTGTCTCTTGGATATTTTTTCAGTTCTGTGGTTGCATAATTTGCCATTCTGCCTAGGTTACTCAGCCCGTTGGGACCTCCTGCCTTAGCTCCTGTCATTAGTGCTGTCAAGGCTGTTTTCTGACTTGTTCTTTTGGGACCTGCATGTGATTGTCAGTAGACTTCCACAAAGAGGGATTAAGAAGGGCAGTGTGAGACACAGAGACAGGTTCATGGATTTGGACCACAGAAAGCTGGGGCCAGCAAACTGGGGAAATGTCCAGAGACCTCCTGGAAGAGACTTGAAGGGAGGTGAGCAGCTGCCCAATGCTCAGACCTGGGCGCGGGGTCCTGAGCTGGGTTACTTGGACAATAAGCTGCAATCTCAGACAAATATACAGCTGTCATCTACATCACTCTGGAAGCATCATTTTGTAGTTTTTGAAAGGAGATGGAAACCAGGGGAAAAAGATTCTTGTAGTAAACTGCTGTTGGTCTCAGAGAGATCTGGGCTGTGATCCAAATCTTCTCACGTTTCTTGTGATGTGGGAATGTGAGAAAGTTACTGTGTGCTGTTACTCCTTAGGGAAAGCTGCAAGAAGAGTTGTGTAGTATTGCATTGAAGCCTCATCCGAAATTGTGGACAAACATCTCAAAGGTGCTGAAAGATGCTGGGATCATGTTTAGGACAACCTTTTAAATATAGACTCTATCTAATTTTACATATATATATAATATATATTTTATTTCATCCCCAGTTCTGCATTTTTCTCTTTCTTATTCAGTCTGTGTTCTTGTATTCCCCATGTCCTGGAATGAATCTGCTCCTGATAGTGCAGTCTTAGTTCCCAGATCTCATTAAATAATGATTGATGTCTGCTGATGATGTGTAGATGAAATTTTTTTCCTTGTTTAAGCCTTTTATTCTATTTTCAAATCTCTCATCTACGTAGCATACAAAATGTTTCAAGTCTTAACTTCATCCAGCTACTTTACCCCTTTGCTTCCTAAGCTTCAGTTCTGTTGGATTAGATTTAGCTTGTTGCTTTAAGGTTCTTAGACTTTGGAGTGTTTGGATAATTCTGTCCAATTATGTCTGTTGTTCTAAGGCTAATTTTTTTTCTTAGAACTTCCTTAAATAATTTCTCACACCTGCTCCTGAATTCTTCTTAATTCTTTCTTTAGCCAACTTGATCTCTTCACTATTCCAAGTAGCATGTCTTCGGATTTCTACTGGGGTACAAACCACGTTTTAATTCTCCTTGATTTCCTCCTGACACCTTTTAAAGCAGCGTTTTGATCTGTCATACCTGTGTATTGAATTCACAGAAGCGTGTGTCTAAAGTAATAACTTAAAGAGCTAATTTCGCAGCTTGCAAATCTGTCACTTCTCTCCCTTTTTTAGTTACTCTGTCGGCTTCCTCGGGGGACTGAAGTGTAGTACAAAACCTGGTTTCCCTCTCCGTCCTTTTGTGTTGAGAAAGGCCTGGCCAACATCTGAATCATTGAAGGCTCCCAGCAGTCATGGCCCAGTTGTCACGCTGAGCTTTCTTTCCTATCTTCCTTTATAATTGCTCCTAGATTAGTGTGTGTGCAGACATGCGTGCATATGCATGTGTTCATGCACACGCTGAGGCTAGCAGACACACTTGTAATCTAGGGTAGGCACCTTCTCCAGTGCTGTGCCTCTCCCCCATGTAGGTCTCTGTCTCTGTAGCTATTAAAAATCTTTTTCACCGTGTTCTCTCTTTCACAGAAAGTCATTTGCACTCGTTCTCTTGCTGTTTCTCAGCTTACTTTTTTTCCCCTCTTTATAAAGATAACGACCTTTCCTTTTTTTCCCCGACCTAGTGTTTTCTTGCATGCCATCCCTGCTTGCGTTACCAGCTTAGTCATGACTCATTCATTCACATCTTTGTGAGTGCTGCCGTCATAACGCCTCTCCGGTGTAAATAAACTTGACTCATTTACTATCAAAGCTATTGGCATTTAGAT
This sequence comes from Heteronetta atricapilla, assembly GCA_011075105.1. Lineage (NCBI taxonomy): Eukaryota > Metazoa > Chordata > Aves > Anseriformes > Anatidae > Heteronetta > Heteronetta atricapilla. Next base: position 3,910,507 of record CM021748.1, read on the forward strand.
AAAGCCTAGTGGAGGGGAAAAGAAAAAAACCAAACACCTTGGTGCAGCCAGTCAGCTGCAGCCCTCTGCTTCCTGTGTTGTTGCAAAATTGACAGAGGTAGCTACCTGAAATTCCTTTTTGCAGGGAAAATTACATTTCTTAATGACTGAAGGAAGCGAACAACATATGTAACTGTGATGTCAGACAAGGGTGTCTGATCTGGGCCCACACGCTGAACAGTGTTTCTGCAGGTAATATCACTCCTTGTTCTGCTTTCAACCCTCCCAGCCAAACGGAAGTCCTCAAAACGCTGTCCCTTCTGAATTTTCCAGGGAGCAGGTAAAGCCTCTGCACGGTATTTATCCTTCCACACACCTCTGCTGAGACCCCAGAGTCTCCTTCCTTTTTGCCTCGCCTCCTGATAGGGGTAGCTGCCAGTTTTTGCGTGGCAGTACATCTTTCACTTCCCTTTGTTTCTCTTATTGTGTTGATGGGATTGTCTGGACCTCGCTCTAGGAAGCTGGGGAGGGCCCAGTTGTGTCTACTCTTTACCTAGTGTAAGACATCACAGCCAAATATTGCTTTAGTTTCTCGGTAGTAAGCTGTGCCACCAGTACTTTGCATGATGATTGGTTGCATTTGTCTCATAATTAACCAGCCTCTCAAGAGGCATTACCTGAAGGATGTAACTCTTGTCCCTCTACTCTGATTCCAATAGGGAAGGATATTTAAAGGTGTTGCTGTTTCTGAGAGCCTGTGCATGGCTGCACGCAGGAACCCCAGGTTTGGTGCTGCCCAGGAAGGGTGGCCATGGAGAGCCTTCATTGCTCTTCCCTCTTCTCAGCTCGTGGGGGTGAGTGTTCCCACAGGAGGAGTGGGGAAGGGTTTGAGCTCTACAGGCTTCTTTGCAGGCAAGTGGAAGCAAGTTCTGAAAAATTCTCTTTTGGGCACTTTTTCTGCTGTTTTCTTCCGGAGTCTCACCTAAAGCTTTTTAAGGGGTGAAGGTAGAAGTGGAATTGCTGTAGCAGTGCACATGTAGTTGGCAATCTGTTTCAGTGAGGATCAAAGAAAGGGCCTGTCATGCTCTGCAAGACAGGGAAATTGATCCTTTTTGCTATATACTGAGAAATGCTGGCTATTTCCATGTCCTTGTTGGATCTCTTTTGCAGTGAGAGGGTGGAGAATATGAGAGAAGTGATACTTAAGGTCCAAAGGAACATATGTTGTAGTTTTTTTTTTAAAGGAAGTTCATTTTCCTTTCTGTAGTAGTTCTGTAACCATCTCTCAGAAATAGGTGTGTGAATATGTGTGTTTGCATTGTTCCTGCCATCTTTGGATAAACTTTGTAGAGCTTTCAACTGGGGAGCATTGACCTGATCTCCTGATGGCTGATGAACCCTGATCAGGCAGCTGAACTTGAAGTAATGGTGTTGACAGAAGCTTCCACCAAGGTATTCTTCTGAGTGTAGAAAATGGTGCTGAAAATATTTAATGTTCTGAAATGGCAGAGGCTAAAATAAATGCATTTCAGTTTCTTTCCAAGGTAGCTGTTAACAAATAGCTCTGTGCTCACATGTAATCAACTCCCCATCTACATTTAGTGTTCAGATGTTTTCCCTTGCCTGAAACAACCCTGAGGAATATTCAATCTCCTTGAGACTTCATTTTCAGTCTTTCCCTCTGGCTTTGTACTGCAGCTATTACCTTTTCAGCTGTAAATATCTCCACTTCTTGGGGGAGTCTTATATTGATCCACTTGGCCATTTTGGATTCTACCACGTCGCTGTGATCATCTGCAGCTTGAGGAACTGAGAGCGAACATGTTTTACTTCTGAAGCTCTAGTAAAGCTTCTTACAAGAGCTGCCCTTGGATTTGTGAAAGATGACTTGTTTCTCTAACAGTCTTCTGCAGCCTTTGGAGAACTTCAGTGAGAATGGGGGTCCAAAAAGCTCATGCTGTGTCCATTTAAATAGCTTGTTACTTTACATATTTTTAAAGGTTCAGGGATAGGTGAAGTGATTTGGGTACATACATTAAAAGAAGGCTGCCAATATCTCTTTTAAATGGAGACTTTTGTGGAGTTCCACTGTTTCAGTTTTGAAGCTCAAAGCAATTGAGCATAGAGCAGTTTTCTTTTGCTCAGATTGTCTTGGTTGTCTTTCCCAAACACGATCCAGACAAGGAGAGAGAAAAGTGCTTTGAGGGCAGGGGTGAATGCACTGCAGCTCTGACGTGTAAGTGCACTGATGATTTGAGCTGCTTGTTCACCAGCCTGTCTGCTTTTGGGTCAAAATACAACGTGGCTTCAAATCAAACCTAGTACTGTCCCTGCCGTGCCCAGAAATCCTTCTTACTGCTAAGATGGAGGTTATCATTCTTTCTAGGTAGCTCACCTAGTCATACTATTATTGTTTTGATTTTGTTAGAATAATGTGAATGGTATGGGGTGCATCAAGAGCCGCCAGATCCCAAGATCAGAGTGCTTTTTCCAGGATATTGTACATCAAAGAGGTCATTCTAATTTTGGTGCCAGTCAGGTTAATTAACTGTTGCTACTTTGATATTTTCAGTGTAGAAAATAAAGCTGCCATTAAGAAGATATATTTCTAAACACCATTTAACTGATGGGAAATAAGGAAATAAATATGTCCCTTGCTGTCCACAAAATACATATAAATGTGTACTTCATTCAATTCAGGGCAATATTTTAGGGTCTTGAGAGGTAGCTCTCTACCATAGCAAATCTGAATACTCATCTTTTAGCTTGGTCTGGAGCTCAATGGCTTGAATGAAGTGGAGAAATTGATTGATTTTTTTTTTCATATATAAAAACCTTTCACACCCTGGTTTTATTTTACAGCAGTTTAGAAACTGGAAAAAAAAAAGGCTCTGCAAGCCTTAGAACTGTAGTTGTTCTTTTAAGCAGACATTTGTGTCTGTATTAAAGATGAGAAGTATACAGGAACTCATGGGGAAGAAGTTTTAACAACAAACGTTGGGCAAGTTAAATATTAGTGCAGTTACTTGAGCACTTCACAAATATTGGAAAATTAGTCATCTTTGTGTGGAATGGAAATGTCTTCAAGAAGGGATCCAGGAACAAGGTGTCTTACCCTTAGTCCATGGAGACTGGCAGTTCTGTATGTTGGATTTGAATGTCAGCAATAGTAGTGCTGTGTGTTAGCCATATGGTACCTTAATCTTTTGTTAATTTGTAGAACAAACCGAGCGAGGCTTGCAGTTGTAAAGTAAGCATTAATGTTTTGGACCTGAAAGCTAGAAACTAATAGTTTTGAGTCAGCTTGGGATATTTCTTGAAGGTCAATGATAAATAATGATAAAACCTTCTCACGCTTCTTCCTCTTTTTAACTTTTGCTTCCTTTCCCAGGCATCAATTTTGGACTTGCATTCCGGTGCTCTTTCACTGGGGAAGCACTTTGTTAATCTGTACAGGTAAAGTTGGGCTGTGACTTGCTGCCATTGTTACCGTACAACTTCAGTACTCTGTGCCTTTTCACATTTCTCAAGCCTTGTGGACTGGGGTTAGGAATGACTAACTGTAGAATTGGTTAGGTTCATCACAGTTTCCATGGCTAATTGAAAAGCTTTTGTGGCATGAACACAGGAAATACCTTATGTTGAACTGGGATCTTGGAAAGCTACTTTTTTACCTTTTAGAGTTCTTGCACCAGCAAATAATGTTTAGTGATTCTTTTAGGTGGATATTCCCTCCCTACCTTTACAGTTACAGTCTATAGGTTGTCAGCAGTGGAAGAAACCAAGTAATCTATACTTGTTTTTAAAAATATGAATTCATGTGCTTATTTCATGATGAGTGAGGGGACATTTTCCATGCCTGTGGAATTCTGTTATCAGTTGCTGTATGTTGATCCCGTAATTTTTTAATATTTGATCTTTGAGCAATGCTTTGGAAATTCCACACTCCAACATTTGTAGGATTTTTGAGTTGTGTTTTAATACGTGGGTTGTGGGTAAAGCACAGATGGGGAGAGAATACAGCTTGGTATGACTCGGGCAGTGTGATTCAGCAATACCCATTTTAGAATGTTGATTCATTTTTCAGGTACTTTGGGGACAAAATTCAAGACATCTTCACAGAAGAGGATTTTGCACTGTATCGGTAAAAAATTTGAGTAACTGTAGGATGAACTACAAAACACAACTTGTTTTTTGTAGAGTGTAAGCTGAGAGGGGCTTGTCCTATGTGATGGATTCAGCGTCGCAATTGAACTTGCGGCTCCAAGTAGTAATCTTTGAGAATTACGATATCTTAAGTTTAAAGCAGCTGATGTTATTTAGGTCCATCACCAATGTCAGACTAATGTTGATGGTGTAAATGGAATCCGATGATAGCCTCGCCCCATTTTTCACTTGCAGCCTAAGGGCTTGATGGTTGATGCCCAGTTTTAGCATTTGCCAGTCCTGCAGACCTGCAAGCGAAGAGAGCTGCTTATCTGAGTTCTTTGGTTATTTGGTGGAACACATCAGCTGACATGCAAAATACTTTAGCTGGTATTTCACATCTGTTATCCAAGAGATGTTGCATTAGATGATAAAGACAGTCCTATGCTATTATCACATTAGGAACTTGTTTTTTGGGGGGCAAAGTGTAGCAAAACATTAAAAATGCTAAAGCAGGAAGTGGAAGGAGTTCAAATTACTAATATTCTGGCTTGAAAAGTGGAGCATACTTTCCCCCTAAGAAGCCAGAATATGAAGTAGCACTATAATGTAATAGCTTTGGCATCTGATGCTTTTAGCTTTCTTGTAGACCTGGTCATATACTTAACGAAGACAACAAACAGAACGAGTTCCATGTGTCTGAAGGTGCGTCGCCAAAGTTTAGGAACAAGCACTCTATGTTGACTAGACACAATAAATCTTTAGTTAAGCATTTCAGTTGTGTTCTCATAATTTAAAACATACCTGGCTTGAACATCTTAAAGTCTAAATTTAAAGTGTTTTTGCTCTTCTTGTCCTTTTTTCTTGCCTTTGTGAAGGAATCTGACCTCCCTCTAGTGGTGGAAGTAGTATGAAGTATCCAAATACGTTAATGGATAGGTACATTCCATACACCCAGCATATCTTATTCATTTTATTAGTTATAATAATTTTGTCTTAAATATTTAGAGTTTATTTTTATTACTTAGCCTAAATATTTTAAAATACCATTATGTTTATAGATGACCATTTTTCAAATGTGTTTACTTCTGTCCCACAACTCATCACGAAAATGTGACACTATTAACTGAACTTCAAATGCGTAAAGAAAAATAGTCTCTGCCTCACCAAGATAGGGGGGACTAATGTGAAAATAATAGGCTTTGTGCTGCCTGCTGTTCTACAGAACATCAAAGAATCTGCAGAAATGACACAAGTGTATGGGGAGGTGGTGTCTTACTGCAGATTTTTTATGTATTTCACATGAACATTCATACAAGTTATGGTAACATTGAACATTTCTGACCCTTATATTGTGGGGTGAGAGTACTGCTGGGGAACATCAATACTCCATTGGTTTTGCATGACAATGTAGGGGGTGTTTCAGGCTGCTGCATATGAATCCCATTCAACGTATATTAAATGCATTTGTTCATATTAATGGCAGTGCTTAACACAGACTGTAGTGCCTTATGTCTTTCATGAATGATTTTATGCTATTCTTGGGAGCATTTATCTTCATTACTTTTATTTACCTAACAAGGTCTGTTTAAAAATACACTCTTGAGAGATGTAACTAGATATAATTCATGTCTGAGTATTACTGATTGCAACAATAACAAATCCGAGTAGGCATTCTTAGCCAGGAGGCTGGTTTCTAAACTGTCTGTGTCAGAATTATATTGCTTCAGAATCAATTATGCTTTCTAGGCTGATGCTTTATCCTCCACCTGACAAGCATATTACAGCAATTCCTCTTGTTTCACGTAATAGATGCATCTTTATCCAGAAGAGAGACCTTTAAATCTGTGTGCTAGTTTTAAAGCTTGTGACTTCAGCAGAAAATGGCATCATCAAAGATTTATTCCAAAAGCTTTATAACTTATTAAGGCACAGACATGAAATGAGCAGAAGGGGAACTAATAGTTCGCTTTCTCCCTTTATTCATTTTGCACGTCTGACTTCTGCTGGAACTTTCTGCATATAGAAGAGCATCACATTGCCTGCTTCTGCTGCCTTTGGTGCTTTTCACTGGGAACAGTGCAGAGACATTGACAGTGGGCTAGGGAAGTTGGGTGGTTTCACGGAGTGAGTGTTCCTGTCTCCGTGCTTGAAATCTTGCTTTCCACGGTGACTCTAACAGTGCTTTCTCTTTGCTGGCCTGACAGAGCTTGTATCTTGCAGAAATTTTCATGTGACACTTCTAGTTCTTTTTGTCAATCCTTGTTTATGTGGCTGCTGGTATGTTAATCTGGAAACTCCACAGTCTAGTGAACATCCTTTCTCTTAGGTTTTGTGTGCCCTACACTTCTAAGTGCTTTATTGGCTTTTCTTCTCTTTTGTTCTTCCTGATTGCTCTGATTACAAAACAGATTTTGTACATCACTTTTATACAAGGTGATCATATGTTGTTTTTAGTGAGTGGTGTTCTGCTTTTCCCCAAGCCTGGCTGTGCATTTTGATATCCTCCAGTGACTCTGTGAAAATGTTTGATTGCTGCTGACAAGTTTTGGAAGGAGTTAATTTTTTAATTCTTTACTTAACTGTTGACTGGATTCGGTACTCATATACTTCTCACCATAGCAGAGCTCTGTTTAGCACATCCGATCAGAACCAGGTTGGACCCTAAGCAGTTTGAACGGAAACAGTGTTTACGAAAATGAATGTTTACATTCTTATTGCACTGGGCTCATTCATTGCTTCCTTGATAGTGCTTTCTGAACCAAAATTTGCCTTTGCCTGTTTTGCCAAGGCTGTAGAGAAGAGTTATAGGCTAAGAAGAGTGACTTTATTAGCGCTTTTGAAAACAACTATATGCAGTATTTGGCATAAACTGGGCACAGAATGAGTTGAAGTACATAGCTGCATATGTTTGGATACATGCTCTGTAGTAGTTTAGGGAAAATTTTGACCTCTAAAAAAGCCATGCCTTTGCTAATACAGCAAAGTAAACATTTGATTCCCATTTCATTCCTTGAAGAAGGACATGAGATACCTTATGGAGTATGATGCAGAGTTCGTGCTTGCACTGGTAAGTCTGTCAACCTATTGATGACTCCTGCGATGGGGTAAATGTGACTGTGTGAAATGAAGGACAGGCAAAGCTGTCACAAAGCACCCTGCAAAGCATGTGTTCCACAACATAGTTATCTTTGCCTTTGGCATTTAACTTGTAAAAGGATGGTTTTTCACATATTTTCCTTTAACTAGAAGCTCAGATCTCCTTGTCATTAATTGCAATAGTGTGATGCAAAGTTTCCCAGTCAGATCACGCTTCTGCACCTTAATCCCCCACCTCCATTAAGTATTAAGTTCATTATGTAGCTTTTTAAAACTTATTTTGAATTGCAGCTACTTGTATTTGACAAAGTGAGAACTCCTGCTGGCAATTCACAGGCAATGAAGAACTTTGCATCTTCCTTTGCATCTTTTAATTTTTCTTTTTTAGCTTATAGGATCTACATCCTTTTTTTTTTTTTTTTTGTCTCATCCCACACTATTAGAAAGTGAGTATTAATCACCCAACATGCAGAAATAACATCCGTGAGCTGGCTCAACTAGGAATTTCCTGGAGTTTCACTGTATTTTGAGCAGTATGGTACGTACTCAGCAGGAAAAAGCATTTAGACACTTAAAGGTATTGCTGTTTGGAGCTTATTTCCAGTAAATTTTTGCAATATGGGTTATTTGTTCGAGTATCAGTGGAAATCTGCAGTTTATTCAATACTTGAAGCCAGTAGCACACAGGGTAACAAGAGGCCAGCAATGTGCATCCACACTCAGAGGCTAGTGACCTGGTTATTGCTAGGTTGTCAGGAGGCAGGTGCTTCCACGAGACCAGGAAAAAAGCTAAATCTATGCTGTTCAACCTGTCACCTCAGCTACTTCATTACTTGTCTCCCCATTTCCCTTGCCTCCTTAATTTATAAACAGGAAACAAGTTTCTTTAGAAGTATGTGCTAACTTTCTCTTTGTGGCATGCTTCAACTTTGAGCTTGTTTTCGTCTTCTACTGATAACCCACTGGCCGGTCCAAACCAGCTAGGCTTTTGGTGGTTGTTTTTGTGTGTCAGAAGACAAAAATGTTGTTGAGGAGAGCTTTGTTTCCTGCTTGGTTTGCAAAACATCCAGTCTTGCCTGAAGCTGTTGCAAGTCTCAAAGAGGAGTGCGGCCTTAGCGGAGCCTTATAAACACCAGGCAGCAAATCTTAATAGAAAGTGTTTGAAAGTGGGAAAGGAATCAACCTAAAAGAGGAAGCGGTATTGCTTAATGAGCAACGGCTGGAGATTTAAAGTCGTGTCAGGACTGTGGCACAGCTACTTGCGGATATATTCCAGCTGGCTGATGCTCCTGGCCACCCGGTGTCAGAGCTGCGGAACAGACTTCTTTAGCATTTGCGGGTTAGGCTATTAATTCTTCCGCTGGGCTGTTCAAAGCGCCTGATTCCTCCCGATTCATGGTGAAGTGAAATGAGTGGCTACGTCTGATGCTTTTTGGGAAGCGTAAGGCAGCCTCTGTTGAAGTCCTACTTCTTGGAAGGAAGACAGAAAGATCAGATACCCACAGGCATGAGAGGAAGGACCGGGGACCATAGATCCTTTCCTGATGTCACTTTTACAAAACTCTGCCATTTTGTAGCTCTCAACTTGAAACCTCAATTTTTACATCTGTGTAAATACCTGAAAAATCTCATCTCTAAATTTAATGGTTTTCATATTTCACAACTAAAACAGTTAGAATTGACCCCTGAAAACTTAACATTTTGTAACCTGTCTTATTTTAAGATAGGTTAAAAATCCAAACTGTATGTCAGTTATTGATTATTTTTTGGTGGGGACAAGCTGTGAACAGGATGAGTAATTAAGCTTTTTTTTTGGTCCTTGTCCTTAAGAGGTGCCTTTCACAGTCCAACACTTAGGTCTGGCTTTTAGTTCTGTCACTTCTTGTTAGTCACTGTTTGAACTCCCCAGAGGACTACTTGGGAAATGGTTTCTTGTAAATTGTGCTGAAGTCCAGTACAATCCAGTAGAGAAATGTCTGACACTGAAAGATGCAAAACTAGTAACGTAATTCCACCAAAACTTCAGAAAAGTGTTCATCCCGAGTATCTTGTTCTTGTGTGCTTCTTTTGAAGCGCTTGGCAAGGAAGAAAAGGAAGACTAATACAACAGCTAAGAATGTGGTAAATTGGGAGAAAACAGTCCATTAAGACTTTATGGAACACAGAGGATTAGATTTTAAAAGAAAACATTTTCGTTTTATCTCACTGTGTTATTGCATTCGTTGTTGTTGTTGTTTTAATTTCCGCCAAGTTAAATACTAGCTGTGTGTGTTTACTGGTGGGATTTGCCCATGATCTTCTTGATGAGTCGCAAATCTTCTCTTTAAAAGCACTGACTGAACTAAAGCTGACACAGTGATGGCCCTGGTCGAGATCTGTATGCAGTTTTCTGTCCTGAAAGACAACATAGGATGCTGCTATATAAGCAGTTCTATGAAGTGAAGCATGTGTGATTTATTAGTCTTCTATTTTTATGATCTTAACAACAACAACAAAAAGTCCAGCCAAACAAAAACCTGTTCTTTTCCCTGTGCTTCCTGAGAGAAACACAGGAATAGCCAAGGTAGAGATACCTTGGTTGAAACTTTCAGAATAATTAGGAAAAACATATCTGTATTCATTTTTAATCAAAATCTGGTTATGATATCAATGCATATGTTGGCCTAGAACCCTGAATTCATGGACCTGAGACTTCATCTGTTAGCTTAAAGCTATCTTAAAAATAGTTGAAGGCTCTTCCCAAGAGGCAGCCCTTTATGAACATACACATTTCCAGTCATCTGCTTTGGATTAAAAATACGTATGTAAAATAACTTAATCTCTTTAATTTTTCACTAGTTAATAAACACCGTGATAGAATTCCACAGGAAAACACACTGGTTACACAAAGAAATTTTAAAATCTAGGCCATCGGATTCAAATAGTTTGTTTTTCTTAAGATTTTGAAAATAAAGATGATAATAAAAAGAGGACAAAACAACAAAAAGCACAGCAGATTCTTTTTTTTTTTCTTTGCTACAGTAGATATCAGTTGCTTAAGGCAACATAAGAGGGGAAAGTATAGGTATACGTTTCCCTTGATTTCCCGCTCTCTGAGGAGGAAGCTTAGCTCTAAGGAAGCAGTAACAATGAATGAAGGAGGATGTAGAAGAATCAAGAGAGGTGCATCACTGTTTAAATGGGGCCTCTATGCTGTTTTCACAATTAGTGTGCTGTGTTGTGTTCTTTGCAGTGATGTGAGACGGAGAATTCAAGAAAAGATCGCTCAGACGTTCGGAATCAGCTCTTCCGCCATGTACCTGACTAAGCCAACGTTCTTCTCTAGAATTAACAGCACAGAAGCCAAGACAACGCACGATGAATACTGGCACCCCCACATCGACAAGGTAAGTAGGAGGCTGGGACGGGATACAAACGTTTGCAGTTATTAATAGATCACTTTAAAGTTATTTTGCGTTAAACAATTAGGCGGTTTGAAAACTGGAGCTTGTAAAAATCCATCAGGAGAGGAACCTAATGGAAAGAGAAGTGAATTTCAGAAGCATAGGCTAGGATCATTCCTATTTCTGTTATATTCTGTGCTTTAGTTTTGTTCTTTAGGGCAGTTAAATTAATAAATTGTGTGAATGACTGCTCAGAAATCACTGTTTTGTCAGGAGTTGATTAAACTGACCTGCATCTCTGGAGTCTTTCAGTTCCACCAAAGCTGTTTCCAACCAGAGTGTTGCTCTTTCAGCCAGGTCTAGCAGGAACTGTTTCCAAGGTGCTAAATTGGTCATTGTGACTTGATCTGTGTCTTCTGATAGATGCTCAGCATTTACATTTCAGTTATGTATAAATGGAGGGTTTTGTTTGTTTTCAGTGCATGTTCTGCGAGTATAGGTTCTTCATAGTTTTTCACACTTTCAGAGAATCAAATTTCACTGCATAAAGCAGGAAACTTCAATAGCTCGTGGATATCTTTGTGTTTTTTTTTTTTAGTCTCAAAAAGTGTATTTTAGAATTTAAGACTGATTTATTACTGTAATGTGTTTTTTGTCTGCACAAGTAGGTTTGCCAATGTTCTCATACTTCCTTTACTCTTCTCTACATGTGTTTTGCATTGGTAAATGAATAAGCTAGTTGGATAACCTTGCAATTAAGTTTTTCTACCTAAGTCTCTCCTGTACACATTATTTTGTCATTTAGAAGTAAATCTGTTTTCATGATGAGAATTTGTTTCCTTTGTGCAAGCTGCTTCTCTGTTACGGCATCCTGATAGTGCCTGTACGTGATGAACAGTGGGTTAGATGTTTTGCAGGTTTTATCCATCTGTTTGTCCACATTTTGTTTATCTGCTCCCTAAATAGCCTGCAATATAATTTACCAACTGATTAGCTTTGTTTTTTTCTAACACCTTCCACCCTCCTCCAGTTTCAAAACAACAACAAGAAAAAAAAAGACACTAAATGTGGTCTCAAATCTTCTGTGTGTTATCTAAACCATAATAGTTTCTACAGTGAACAGTTGTGTAGTCTGATTTGATAGTAGTGAAGGATTATTATCACAGTTGGGACAGTTACAAAACACCTTGTTCGTGATCATGTAGAGTTTGATGCCCCCAAAATCCCATACCTGAAAATGTGGCATGCTAGATTTCAAGGTATTTTCCGGGGGAAGTATAGTTTGGATTATACTGCAGCAGTTAAAACTGTGCACTGTCCTATTTATTATGTATAGGTAGTTTGAACACTTTTTCATTTCTGTAGAAGCTGACTTCCACAGGAAGCTCACTACTGGGAAAGGTAAAGCATTCAGACTGCTGAAGTGTTTTTTGTCTGCACCTTAAACTTATGTTCTGTGTTTGAACTATATTTTAATGTTATTTTCATTTGTGCTCTTGAAAAGCATCCTTACAGTGAGGATTGCATGTGAACATGCCAACGCTGGGCCACTGTCTGCGCTGTCCAGACAGCATTGTATGCTAGGCTGGAAGCCTTTCTTGGGTCCCACTTGTGTGGATCAGTTCCTTTTATTTTGGATGGAGGGGCAGGGAACTTTCCAGACAACAACTATGGTGAACAGTATTTATGGGTACAGTGGTGCAGTCTCTGTACAGTCCTGCAAGACCTAGAGCAGACACCTTGTAAGTGCTTCTTGAGCTCATGACGTGGTCCAATTCTCACTCGTTGATCTTTACACAGAGCAAGTGCTGTCAGCAGTGCCAAGTGTTGAAGCAAGATGGACAAACTACCGTGGGCAAGGATCATTCTTGTAGAAACTGCCTCGGCTCAGTGGTTCGTCCCTTTTCTGAGATAAGGGAGCTATTGCCAGATAATGTACTTCTGTGGTTTATACGATAGCAGTTTGCATTGCATAGTTGAAAATGGTGTGAACCAGGCTAATGGAGCCCTAAATAGAGTCTGACAGGGAGGCATCCCCGGTCCTGTTCACTTCACCTCCATCGTGAAAGTCCTAATTACATCATCTTGTATCATTGCTATTGGATATTGGTCTTCTTCACTTCTGCTACATCGTTCACTTGAAGTAGTATCAGAGGATTAATTTGAATCCTTTCCTTGCTGCACAAACAGGCCTTTAATCTTTGTCTGGTCTTATTCCCCTTAAGTACAATTGGAACGGAGCTATCTGTGGATGCAGTGTTCCCTTATGTGTTTACTGATCATGGCTTTCAGAAGAAGTTGCAGTACGTGTTGAACGTGTAGGTCTGCATATAATTTTAACCTTCTATAGATGTACAAACACGTAATGTACATCTACATTGTACATATATGTTATATAAAATGTCCATCTATATTGTGTGTTTAGAAAGAGGTAAAAAATAATTTTATAGAGCTGGTCAGGTTATACAGCATTTAGAACTTAAAGCTCTGCAGAGGACTGAATTCAAACAGGAAGGTCAGTGAGTCAGAAAATATTTCAAGGAAGGCTAAATAGGATAGACCAGTTGTTGCTTCAGTGCAGCCAGTCTGCCTGGTGTTTTAGTTTTTGTAGTTGAGAACACAAACCAAGTTCCGTTCATTTTCACTGCAGTTGAAAACAAGGAAAAAGGGCCCCTATTGATCTGCAGTAAGAATTACTGTACAAAGAAGTGCTGTAGTATTTCTGTGTGGCCCCCAGAACAATCATGAATTCTAGATGTTGAAGAAAGATCGATAGAACTCAGGATGTTGAAACTTCTGCCAGTTAGTTGGATGCTTTTGTGTATTCCCGCATAATAATTAAACAGTGAGGATTGCTGCTAGAAGACTTCAGCTTTTTTTCTCCTCTTTGCAAAAGAAAGGTAAAATCAAGTCTTTGAAAAATGAATCTGACATGTTTTTGTTTCAAAGCCTGATGCTGTTGGTTCAAAGATACAGGCTCCTTGGAGCACTTGAGAACATTCTACATTTTCCCCTGAATTGCTGAGTATATTGCAATTACTTTTCTCTATCTGAATATCTTTGGTTTGGAATATTCTAACTGCATAACGGAACAGCACAGTTCTATTATGTGTGTATGAGATTGGATTTTTTCCCCGCTAAAATTCATTTGGTTTTTAGTTACATGGAAATGGAAACCCTTAAATCACCCACATGAATCATTTAATCTTGTTGAATTTATAAGCAAGGTAGATCGAATAGAGTGTTGTCTTAAGATGTGGAATTTCATCTTGGATGGAATTTGTTTGGAGCTGGATTTTTCAAACTTTAAATGCCTGATTTATAATGGAATTGCTGTTGCACACTCAACCCTGACAGCAGAATAGTCTTATAATGCTCTCTAAGGGAGGTAATGCGGGACTAGAAGAGTTCTGCAGTCCCAAGGGAAGGATCCTGTCATTCTTCACAGACTTGTCAGGCTCTGCCACAGATCGGCTTTGTTTTGTTTACCTTGAATTTCTACTGAAAAATCTATTCCAGGACTCTGGCGCAATTTTTCTTTAGTTTTTAGCTTAGACGTATTCATGCTCAGTTTATACCTATTTTGGTTTGCATGAACCCTGGCTTTTACATTAAGAAGGCTTTTCTCCTCCCTCCTCTCCCTGTTCCACTTCCTCCTATCCCCCATATAGGCAGTATTCATATCCCTTTTCAGCTTTTCTTGCCTGAAGTAGAACACGCTGAGCCTTAAGCTAACTGGAGGTTTTAATCATCAAAAAGGTGAAGGTGATTGCTCTGCAAAGCTGGTTGCAGGAGGAGGGCTGTCGACCGGCTGTTTTGAGGTGCTGCTGTAGCACATGCTCACTAATTCACATTTACTGCCTTATATTGCTGATAAGGTTGGGGTAAATATGGGGACAAGGGTATCACTGAAACATTTATCATTCTTTTGACTTGGACTGTGCAGTGCTGCTTATTGCTGGATTTGGATTTTGTTTTCAAGCTTGTATGGTCAAAATAACAAAATGAGTAAGAATGAAAATGTCTTCCTATCCCATCTGTTGCTGTGTTCTCTTACAGAATAAAGTGTACAACTGTGTTGAGCCAAAATTTAACTGGCACTAATGAATGTAACTTAGAAAAAATATATATTTAGAGAACTTCTATGTTTGGAAGTAACTCTTACCTCTAACAGTCACCAGGTCAGACAAAACACTCTGCTAATGTTGTATATTTATGCAGTACTTCTGTGCTGCACATTTTGCTGTTTGACAGTGCAAAGCAGAACTTCATTGAGTTGTGATATACTGTAAAGAAACTGGAGAATACAGCCATTGATTCCTACGTATATTTTTGATTGTAGGTGACCTAGATATGAAAAGGAAGTATTTTCAGCTCAGTGTTAAGTACTTAAAGCTCAGAGTGAAGCTATCCAGTATATACCATTTCTTTTCCCCATCTTCAACATTCATATTGAGGCAAATAAATAATACTTTAACAGGAACGAAAATCAGTCTGTTATACTTAATGTGATGTTTGTTCTGTAGGCTGAGAAGAAGCAGAGACTTTGAAAGCCATGTGTGAAGGTTTTAAAAACAAACAAACAAACAAAATCCTAAAACCTGTATGGAAAGGAGTAGGTGTTCCTCCAGCGAAGGTATATTTATTGGGAAGGTCTGATTCACTGTTACCCTGAAGTTTCTGCTTGATAGCTGATGAAAGAGAGAGTAAAAAGTGAGGTTTCCAGAAACCTCAAACTGTGATTAGCGAAGAGATACAGCTAATTACTCACAGACCGGTTTTGGTTCTTATCAGCATTATGGTGAAATTTGATTTTGAAATAATATAAATAAATCTGAGCGTTTTCATGTATTTGATTTGATGCAAAGGTGTAACTTCTGACGCTGTTTTTTGCCAGCTGTTCAGCAGAGATAGGATGACAAAGATCAATAAAACCATTTCTTTCGTTTTGCAAACCGTAATAATAGAAATAGTACAGGTAAAATACTAGTCATGCATAGATATGTATGTAGTCTGTGTATAAACAGTATAGACTAATAAACATGTATAATTTCTATAGCAATGTTCTAGTTTTTTTTAGCAACCCTTTTATTAAATATGTGACAACTGGAAAATTAGAAAGCTAATCAGTTCTATCTGCCTAATTACTTATATTCTGCAAAGATTAGAGCAAAATGTTGTAAAGTTTTAATAATTGTTGCCTTTACTCCTAGGTGACTTACGGCTCTTTTGACTATACTTCACTGCTGTATCTCTCTGACTATGCTGAAGATTTTGGTGGTGGACGGTTTGTGTTTATGGATGAAGGTTCCAACAAGACCATAGAGCCCCGAGCAGGTAAGAGTCTTGGTTTGCTTGCATGAAGCAGGCCAAATTGTGCCCACTATTATCTGAGTGGGCTGGCGGATACAGTAGGAGTTGGTATTTTGTGTCAGTAGTAATTGTGGAATAATATAGTTCTCTGTCTCCTGTGTATTCAGATTGATTAGGTAGAAAGTAAAGATTAAAATTGGTAAGATGAAATAGTTCAAATATGTGGAGTTAAGCTGCATAAAGTGGCTTCCTTGAAAGCTGTAGCATTTAGAACTGCAATCCAGTTATAGAATCAAAGAATCATTCAGGTTGGAAAACACCTCCAAGATCATCTAGTCCAACCTTTAACTTAGTACTAAAATCCACCACTACACCATGCTATGAAGTTCTCCATCTGCACGTTTCTTAAGACCTCCAGGGATGGTGATTCAACCACTGCCCTGGCAGCCTGTTCCCATGCAGCACAACCATTCCAGTAACAAAATTTCTCCTAATATGCAAACTAAATCTGCTCTGGCACAACTTGAGGCCATTTAATTATCCCTTGGTGCTTGGGGGAAGAGCCTGATCCTCACCTTGCTACAACCTCTTTTATGGTCACTGTAAAGCACAATAAGCTCTGTTCCGAGCCGTCTTTTCTCCAAGCTAAGCAGTCCCAGCTCCCTCAGCTGCTCCTCATAATACTTGTTCTCTAGACCCTTCACCAGCTTCACTGCCCTTCTTTGGACACAAAGACAAGTTTAGCAGGCTAGATTGCATCTAGAGTCAAGATAACCGTGTGAACACTCTGTGAGTACAGCAAATCCACACTAAAGCAACTTATTTTACACCTTCTGGCCAGAAGTTTCTTTGCTGTTCGTGGTGGGGTTCGGTTCAATACCCTGCAACTGCTATGGGCTAGGTGTGAAGGTGATGGATAACCAGTGTGCTGCTGATCTGCAGAACCATGATGAACCGTGGTAACTTGGTTAGGAGTCTGTACGTGCTTGTAGTAAATTTGATGAAGATAAGAATTCTGGTGGCTGTCAGAAAGGCTGACCTTTAAAAAAAACAAAAAAAAAAAAAAACAAAAAAACCACAAACTTAAGGGTAGCTTAAGATTTTTCTGATAAGTGGATTTACTGGAATTACTTTGGGCAATGTGCTTAGGAAGAAAGTGCCCAGGCTCAACTCATCTGTCAGGTAAGTAGGGAGCTTACAGCAGTGTACCTCAACCTTTTGTAATGCAAAACCAATCACATTTTTTGCAGGGAATATCAAGGACAGCTTCATATTCCTATGGGCTCTTTTTTTTTTTTTTTTTTTTTTAAGAGGAAAAAAGTTGGAAATTTTCTTATATAAAGACAGCATCAGTAATTGTCTGCTGACAGACGTTACCCCAACCTGAACTTGTTTCTAACTATGGTGGCCTGCAAGTGGGTTGTGTGGTGTGGGTTTTTGTTGTTCTTGTTGTTAGTGGTGGTTTTTTTTGCTTGTATGTCTTATAAATCATAGCGATCTACTCGCCAGCTGTAACAATGGCTTAGATAAACTCTGAGATTATCTGTGTTCTGGGTTTGATACCAAGAATTGTATGTTTGATTATTTTAGCTTTTGCGGCTGAAAATAAATGCTGAACTGAAAGTATTGTCATTTGCAAAATGCTGCCACCAGTATTTTGAAAGGAAGTCAATTAAACTAGGTCATTTCCAGATGCAATTCTAAAATGAACATGTTGGTATTAGAGCTGTAAAATAAGAATTGAATTCTGGATAGCTGAGAGGGCAGCTGTCTCCTTGCACAGCTCTGGGGCAATCAGTCTGATGGCTGTGTGCAGCATTCCCCTGACTTGTTTTCAAAGTCTGCAGCTGTGAAATTGCTTCAATTCAGCCCCATCCATTTAATTTTCAGGCTGTGTTGCAAGGTGTTTGCTCTTTGTCATTCCTGGGGAAGAATGGGGAGCAGATGAGGCGGAAGTACAGAGAGGAAAGATTTTTAACAGCAACTGATTCCAGCCATTCCCTTTCACAGTTCTTTTCGTTAACCGGATCTGTGAAATGCAGCTAGTTAAACACAACTTTTAAAATAAAACAATGCAAAGCTTGTGAAGAACAGCCTTTTTTGGGAGATGGAATGTGCTATGTGTGCACAACAGAAAATGAAGTTTAGTGCCAGTTACACCTTTCTTCCACACTCCTCTGTCCAAACGCAGTTTCCAGCGGTCCCATGACAGTGTCACTGTCTATTGTGCTATCTAAATAATTACTGAAAGCTTGTGAGAAGCGGAGAATATGCTTAGAAGTAAAGCACCATGAGAAGGCAATTCGGCTTCATTTCCCTCGCGTTGATAAAAATGCCACTTGTGAGAGAATGAGAACAAGGGAATGACCCCAGGGTGTTTTCTGTTGCTGGTACAAGTTGATCTATTTTTCATGTTCACAATGTTCCTTTGCAGTACTTTATTTTCCTTCCCCCCCCCTTCTTTTTTTTTTTTTTTTTGTTTTGTTTTATGCTTCTTTTGATCCTTTGCTTTTCGGATCAGTCCAACTTCTTAAACCATGTGTCAATAATCTTTTATGTTTCTCCTTTAGGATGATTCAGGCTTCTTTAGAGTTGACTGTCGTGATCGCTGGTTTAGTTCCAGTGCCTGGCAGCCAATTTACCTTCTTCATAACAGTACTGAAATTTAAATTCTAAGATCTGGCATTTCTTATTGTCTCAGAATTACTCTGTATTTTGGGAATCTGGTGCTATGTGCTAAAATGTGCACATTCCTTTTTGTGCAATTTATTAAAGAGTCAGATTCTACGACAGGAAACAGAAGGACATTGTTACTGATGCGGCAGAGCAGGAAGGCAGTCATCTGGAATACAAAAAATATAATCATAAAAAAAACAAACCAACCAAACAAAAACATTGTGAATTTCCCTGGGTTTTGGGGACTGCCACCTGGGCAATTTTTTTCTGCTGTTTCAAATGCTTTCAGTCTTAGCCCAGTCAGACTGGGACAGGGAAAGCTTTTATATAAACAGAAGTGGAGCCTAATTTTAAAACATTTTTATCACTTTTCTAAGTATACCACTTGTAAATTGTGTAAGAAGACCCTAAGTCCTGTTTGCACATATTCAAATGAGTGAGGGTGTTCTTAAGGCTGTCATTTGTACCATGGTCTATAATATTGGTTTGTCTAATAATTAACACATTTAGCTCTAAGAGGGAATTAAATTCATTAGTCTGGATGCTCTCGAGACTTTTTTCCTTTTAATGGACGTGAACAAGTCATCATTGTTATGCCAATTCATGTGTAGCCTTGGCTAATCCTTAAACAAATTCAGAGTTAGGGGACACATCTCTGAAGCCTGTCTGGGCACAAGGGAAGTGTGTGTGCATCTTGCCTTAAGCTGGGGCCTCTGTCTGCTGCCAGAAACACTGTACCAAGAATAAGAATCCTCTGCTCCAAGTAAAGTACTGTCTTGAAAGGAAAAGAATTTTTTGGGGATGAAGAGACAGTTTTGTCTGTTGCTTTTAAATGCCTCTGTTAATCCCATTTCCAGAATAGATTGGCAAAATGCCAATGCATTGTCACTTTGTTTTCATCCTTTGCACCAGGGTTAGCTCTCCTCAAAAGAACAAAAGCAATTTGCACATGGAGAACAAGGAGGTGATTGGTGACAGCCGGCATGGCTTCACTAAGGGCAGGTTGTGCCTGACACATCTGGTGGCCTTCTACGATGGGCTTACAGCACTGGTGTACAGGGGAAGAGCAACTGGCATCCTCTACCTGGACTTGTGCAAGGCATTTGACACTGTCCCCCATGGTATCCTTGTCTCTAAATTGGAGAGATATGGATTTGAGGGGTGGACCACTTGGTGGGTAAGGAATTGGGCAGGGTGGTTGCACTCAGGGTTGCTGTCGACAGCTCAGTGTCCATGGGGAGATGAGTGATGACGAGTGGTGTTCCTCAGGGCTCCGTGCTGGGACTGGCGCTGTTTGCATCTTTGACATGGACAATGGGACTGAGTGCACCCTCAGCAAGTTCGCTGATGACACTGAGCTGTGTGGTGCAGTTGAGATGCAGAAGGGCTGCCATCCAGAGGGACTTTAACAAGCCATTGTCCCCCTCTGTTCTGCTCTCATGGGATCCCTCCTGCAGTCTGCATTCAGCTCTGGGGTCCCCAGCACAAGAGGGACACAGAAGTATAGGAGTAAGTCCAGAGGAGGGCCACAAGAATGATCAAGGGGCTAGAGCATCTCTCCTTTGAAGACAGGCTGAGGGAGTTGGGGTTGTTCATCCTGGAGAAGAGAAGGCTCTGGGGAGACTTTAGAGCAGCCTTCCAGGTGCCTAAAGGGGGCTGCAGGAAAGCTGGGGAGGGGCTCTGTCAGGGGGTGTGGTGACAGGACAAGGGGTAACAGCTTCCAACTAAAAGAGGGTAGATTTAGATTAGATATAAGGAAGAAATTTACTCAGTGGGTGGTGAGGCACTGGCACAGGCTGCCCAGAGAAGCTTTGGCTGCCCCATCCCTGGAGGTGTTTAAGACCAGGCTGGATGGGGCTTGGAGCAACCTGGGCTGGTGGGAGGGGTCCCTGCACGTGGCAGCAGGTTGGAATTAGATGAGCTTTAAGGTCCCTTCCAATCCAACCCATTCCATGTTTCTATGAAATAGAGCAACTGTTAGAGTGAGGTTCTTCAAAACAAAGGCCATGGCCCTTTCATCATTAACTTTCTTTGTCTGGCCTGCAATTTGTTGCAGTAAGCTTCAATAGATACAGTTAGATTAAGTATAAATGACAGACAAAAAGGCATTCCTTTTTTTCTTGTTAAAATTGGTATACTTTATACTGCTATGAAGTTTTCCAATGTAAAACATATTTAAAATTTCATTATTTTGGAGAGCCTTGTGTGAATTTGGGTACTGGCAGTATTACAGAGAGGTCACAGGCTTCATTTTGTAAGTGTAGATAAAACCCTGCAGCTGGACTGAAATACCTGTACTAGTTGTGTGTTCTGTATTTGCATGTACACTTCTTGGTTTTAAGGTCAGCTTTGTTGCGCATACTTCCAGCTCACAAAGGAGTTTGTTCTTTGTACAAGTTGTTTTTTATATAAGGGCAGATGGAAAGGTCACAACCACTGGAAGAAAATAATCCATGATGCAAAACGAATTATGTGCATTGGCTCATGTGAAACGTTACTTTTCTGTTTCATTTGTGAATATCAAACTTAGCATATTTTTATAGTTGTCAGAGCAAAGTGTCTTTCGGCAAGTGTAAAGATGTTTGAGATGAAGGTATGAGCCATTTGGGAACTCGTGAGGTTGAATTATTCTTCATTTAGAATGGAAAAATGTGTGCACTCAAAGCCTGATATTCAGTTTACCTGTTTTATCTTTATTTTACTGTGCTCTTCAAAAAAAAATAAAACCAAACCAAAACCAACCCACATCATCAGTTTGGAGGAATTCACTACTAAAGGCTGTGGGAATGCAGCGTATTGACAGAGTTCAATGATGTAGTAAAAATATATACATCCAGATTTGGAGGTCTAAATCATAAACACAGTCTTGTGTTAAAAGCATTTATTTATTAATTTAGTAATTATTTAGTGATCCATTTTGTGTTATGGAACAGCTGTTTTTTCACTGCGTGTGCATACTCTTTCTCCACATTTAACCTGGATAATGCTGATTTAATCTAGATGAAGATGATCTTCTGGTATTCCTAGCTTTAGTTTTGCTCCAATCAGCAAAACTGGATCACATCTTGATGACAAATCAGTAACAGCTGAAAGCTGAGTGCTTTAAAAACAAAGCAAAAGTGCCCCACAAGTAGCTGTCAGTCCTAGAGAAAGATAAATGGAGCAGGCATTAGCAGCTGCAGTAATATCCAGCTACGCAAAGCTCCTGGGTTAAAGGAGAGGTGGCACTTTATTGATTTGCAGTACCAATCATGAATTGCACTTGGGACGGGTAAGACAATTACAGAGAAATGGTCGAAAAAGGAGGACCTGTTGCAGCTGTGACAAAAATATGTTGAAACAGGCACACACAGGAGCTGAAGAGCTCCTTGTTTTTATGTAGAGCTCAGAAGACTTTCTTTTGCTTTCTGTTCTGATTCTCATAGAAGGTTAGCTTTCTTCCAGACTCTGGTTTTGTGTTCCAGACATGCATGGTGACAGGTTTCTGATGTCATTAAAATAAATAGGCTTTTAATTGGGCACAAAGCAGCAGTTCCAGGGAGGCTCGGATCAGACCTGCGCTTCCCATGCTGCTTATGACTTACCCGCAACTAGATGTTGTACTTTGTACGAAGTATCTATATTATTGAGGATAGTAATGGTCATTTTAATTGGGCCATTGAAAGGATTGAGGTGTGCAAGGGGGATGGGGAGTGCTCATCTGATGTGTTAGTGCTTTACAGGGCATTGCAGAGCATTGTCACTGTGGTAAATTGGCCTCTGTGGCTTTTTCCTGGTATAAAACAGTTATTAATGAGCACGTGTAGTATGCATCTTGTTTGCTTGTCATTCCTGAAGGCATTTCTACAGAACTTCGGGTTTCATAATGCACATGCAGGCTGATGTTTTAGAAACTTGATTGGATGCTGCTGAACAAATATGCAGCAAAGTTGAAGGTATAAAGAAGGAACAGAGGAAAATCAACCAGTTACTTGATGAAATTCAGGTAATGTAACAGGTGAAGTGAAATAAAATGCAAAATGAACTCTTTCAGATGTGTTATGCTGTATAGATCAGTTTCCATTCTTGGTTCCTGCGCATTGTGAGTTTTAATGTCACAAACAATAGGTGCATTGGAACATGTTGCCCAGGGAAATAGTTGAATCACCGTCCTTGGAGGTGTTCAAGGAAAGGTGTTTAATAGGTGTGGTACTTAGGGATGTGGTTTAGTGGGCAATATTGATGGTAGGTGGACGATTGGACTAGATGATCTTTGAGGTCTTTTCCAACCTTAATGATTCTGTGAATGTGTCATGAACTCCTTTTGTTTGAAGGGCATTTTTTGAAATGAGTTGCAGAAGTTACCCTTGTGTTTATGCTTTAGTGATTTGCTGAATATAAGGATAAAGTCCATCTTTATTAGAAGTCCAAAATCTAGAACTTGAGCATCTATGTGATCTGACCACAGCTTTACTACAAATGGCATAATTTAACAAGGTCAAGAAGAGGAAAATAAATGACCTAGTGGTATTTCATGTGATTGAAAGTGCAACACTTTGTTTTTACAGGCTTCTTGTGCTGAGAACTTTTTGTACGAGTCCAGCTTAGAAACCTCCTTCTTCTTCCCAGAGTGCTGGGAGCACAGAGCAGCTCTGAGTCTTGGTTGGGTGAGGCTGAGTACTGAAAGGGGAAACTGGGAGGCAGAGCAGAGGTGATAACCCTGTCCTTCCCCTTTAGCTGCAGGGAGAAGAAAAGGAGCCAAAAGGCCTAGGTGACAGTAAGGGTGAAGGAGGGAGAACAGGGTTATGCAGTTTTTATTTCTAAAACTTTCACTGGATTGTCACACTTTCAAATGTAGTGTACAGAGCAGAAACTCCTGTTGTTTTGAGCAACCAACTGTGCTGGTGGAATAGAAGCAGGCAGGGATTCTGCTGAAATCTAAAAATGCTTATGTCTATTTTAATAGGATATTTTTAGTAGGGAATAACTTGTTCATTTATTTTCCTAAAAAAGTGTAATTTGGAAGTTTTCAGCCCAGGTGATTATGGATTTAAAGTAGAAGCAAGTACTTATAAAAGCATTAATAATACTTCAGCAAATTACAAGCCAGCTATAAAAAGTTCTCCCTAATAATCATTGATTTTATTCATAACAGCAAGCAATTTTTCTACTAAAAAAATCTGGGGCGACTTTGCATCTAGGCTTCGTTAGATGCCTGTTGTGTTTTTAATTTCTTTTTAGGACCTGCTCACCTTTACACTTCTGTGCTTGGCATACTTTTCACCTGTGTATGTGGGGAACTTGTTGAGGGAAGCTTGTGCACTCTCTTCTGCTGTAAAGACTGGCAGAACACCCAGACTCAAGTCTTCAAAACAGCAGATATAAACTTGGTTTATATCTGGGATGAAATCCAGATGAGCAGCGTAGCGGTGTGCAGGTAGGTAGGATGCGCACAGCAGCTGCTCTTTTATCCAGCTGGCAGCTTTCAGCACTGCCTTCAAAAAGGTTTCCCCCATTTAATGTGCAAAAGACAGCATTACCAGATGGTGCTGCTGTGTGCCCGAGGCAGGTGTCTGGCATGCTTTGGACTGGGAAAACCCTGGAACCAGAGCTGTGACAGAAGTGTGACCTGTCACATTCATCTCAAGTCAGATCATGCTCAGGTGCTGTCATTCCACTTCACTTTCGTAATGCTTAGGTAAAGACTTGCTTAAAGCTTTCCCCTTTCAACAATATAATAATTGAATAAATATATCCATTAAGTAAATTTTATTGTGTGATTACAAAAATTATGTATTTGTTTGTTTGTTTTGCTTAGTGATACAGTGTCTGAGGGTTGGGAGGAGAGGCTTTACATAAGGATGAAGTAGCAATGAATCCTGAACAACTGACAAGGATGAGAACACAATTGTGTGTGCAGCTTCCCAGACAGTGCTTCTGTCTTGGTGTCATTCAGCAGACGAAACACGATTTTCTTACTTTCTAGAGTAACACTCAGAGCTGGTAAAGCCACCAGTCGAAGCTGTCAGCGCTTAAGATGTAAGATGCTGAGTAGACCGGTAGTGCCAATTGAACTGTTCCTGCTGCCCTTTCATCAGGCAGAAGAGTTGCTTCATTTCCTTCTGAGCAGCTGCCCAGTCTCTCCATGTGTCCAGCTGCTCTGGACGGTGGTTGGAGGTGAGACCTCTTACACCCCCCAGCCCCGCTCTGTCCTGGGCAGCAGGCAGTGGCAGCCCCTGCCCTTCCCTGGCGTCCAGCCCCTGTTTGGGCAGACCAGAGAGGGGTGAGGGGACAGTTAGTGCTTCCTTAACTTGTATGCATGATTAAGTGTGGGTCAAGACAGTCCAACACCTGGTTTGCAGTTTCTGCTTGATAAGCCAAGGAATTTACAAGGAAATGTGGCAGTGAATTAAGCTAGAAGGGCCAAAATGATGCTGCCATGAAAGCAAAAGTGGCAGTCTCACATCAAGGATGGGAGCATGAAGGGGCTGGGAATCTGGTGGCAACAACAGGGAGGCTGCAGAAAGTGATAGCCAACTTGATATTAACGTGAACGGCCTATGCCATGTAAAATCAGAATGATCTGGTGTTGGAGTGGATCTCTGGAGATCATCTGGTCACAGCTTCCTGCTCAACAATTGATCACAAGAGACACAAGGGTTGCAAAATGTATGTCTGACACACATGGTCGGGAAGTTCCCTATCTAAATGTGTGCTGACGAACTTGTGCTATTAATGCTGCACTTACGTGTGCTAATAAGATGACACTGAGCAACCTGACACAACTCGGATATCATTTAGAAGTTGGCCCTGATTTGAGAGAGGGATTTGACCAGATGGCCTCCCAAGATCTTTTCCCATCTAAATTACACAGTGAATGTTGAATTCTGTATGCAGTGAATGTAATTCTATTTGCAGTGAATCTACAGCAAGAGGCATAATAACGTAGTGTGTGGTTGTTTTTTCTTTTTTTCCTTATGAGCATTGTGGTATGTTAACATTTGTATGGCTCTGTCTTTTTACGTATTCTCTACTTTTTTAATAATTTAGTCTTACACACCTTACCGTCTTTTCTCTTGCCAGAATAAGAACAACAGAGGATACTGTATGCTACTTGTAAAGCAAAAGAACGTGTGTTAATTGCAAAGTATTGTACTGGTGTTTACTAATTAATTTTTGCAGTAACACTGGTAGAATATGTCAGTGTTTTCTTCATTTTAGAGACAAGGAAACAAATGAGAGATTAAGTGGTTTGATCAAAGTCACAGTACAAGTCAGGGACATAGTTGTCAATGAAAATTGTTTTCTTTTTATATTCTCCCAGTCTATATTGCCTTCCAGTACTGAGGTTAGGTAGAATATTGCAGGCAGTTTGCTTGTGGAAGTGCAACTGAATGTTAAAATTCAACAGGGATAAAATCTCCTGAGAGCAAGCCTTATGGGAATACTGTGATGTTATAGCTGGAAGAGTAATTAAATGGAAATTCATTGCTTTACAGTGAAATAGCTGTTGCTTTTGTTGCTTCTTAAATATTTTTCATGAAAATAATAGCATTACGTTATCAAAATTAGGGTCACGTACAGCTCAGTACTGAATCTTGTGACTGGCACTTGCACGTCTTCAGAAATAACAGCTCCTGTGGATCAGTGCAAAAATCACTTCTCAAAAAATCAGGAGAACAAGGGGTTACCTCTAATATGATTAAGGTCTTGCTCCTGTATTTTCTTTCCTGTTTTTCACATCACAAGCTTTTCTGAGCCTGACGGCACTTAAGAGCTTGACTTGTGTCAGTGACACCGAAGACCAGGCTCAGTTTTGATGGATGCAGTGGTGCTGAGCTTGTTAGCAATTCCTCAGCCTAGATCAGAGTGGCACGTAAAAGTGAGTTGGCACGTGAGCTTTCCATGATAGCTTTTCTTTGATCCCCAATACAATTTATCCTTTGGTTACTTTTGTGAATATTAGAAACTTCTGCAAATGTTTATGGCTCACAGAAACAGGGCTCAGAAGCAGCTGCACCTGGGGATGGAGCGAGCACAGAAGCAGAGCTGCAGCAGTGGCTGTGAACAGGAGGGGGAAGCGACTGTGTCGCAGTAACACGTTGTCCAGTCTGCAAGGAGCACAGCTCATCAGCTAAGCCTTTACCGTACCAAACCCCATCTTGAAGCATGCTTTCATGGAATCAGAGAGAAAACATGGAAGGGAAGAGAAAACAGGCTGTAGATTCTTAGGTATTCTTAGATCTAGCTTGTTGCCAAATAGACATCAAAGGCAAGAATTGATTGATTACTTCTGTTCCTATAGAGATCTGAGGGCTATGGGCAAGGTAATTATTTAGAAACAGGTATTCCTGTTATGACAGATCTTTCCAATTCTTTGTCCTCTTTGTTTTTCTCTTACAGCAAGAAAGGTGAGAACAAGTGCATTTGTGTGGGAGGAATTTCCTCTACTCCCTTGTTGCAGTGAGAAAGTTCTGCTCCTCTGTAGGAACTAGGCTAGGGCTCACCATCCCGCCGCTGTACAGGCTGATGGGCGTCTTGAAGGCATTTGGAAACAGCTGTAAAGGAGTTGTAAGTGCTTGGTGGTGCCCAGAAAAAAGGAAAGATCATTCAAAGAAGTGCCCTCAGGAATGTCAGTGCTCTTTTAATCTGGTATGGGAGTTGTATGCCCAAGTGTTAAAAGCACAAATGCTCCAATGTGCTGCACTAATTGCCATGGCATGCTGTGTCTGATTTACACATCATTAAATGGAACGTAGAGGTGTGAAGGAAGATGGGCTGTAGATGTGGGAGAGCAGCCCCTGGATCTTGTAACTAGTGGGTCTAAAATTCATCCTAAGGCTAAGGTTAAAGCATCATGAAACTAAACAGGTGATGGGGTTCTTGGCATCTTGCGGTGATTGGGAAATATGTGAGTTAAATGCTTATGTTCAGGAAGAAATACTCTTGAATAATCTTGGTGGAAAACAAAACAAAACACCCTTTGTTATCACCCTGGGCATCACTCCTAACCCAAGGACACCTCCATTCCAATCTCCATCGTTCAGGACCCGGCTCAGAGACTGGTGTATTTCGTAAAACTTGGAACCAAGGACCTCAAAATGGGAGATGATCCCTCTCCTGTTTCTTCCATTCCCCGGGAGTTCATCCCTTAAGAACCAGGAATAACATACTTTCTCTTTTTTTTTTTTTTGGTTAGGTAATATCATACTATAAAGTGGTGGTGAATAGTAGCTTGTGATCTCTTAAAAGCTTACATTTTAAAACCAAGTGTTCATAAATCAACCCCAAATTTATGTGGCAGGAAGTAGTTGTCAAGATTTCATTACTGGAAGAGAAAAGCATGTCGGAAAGAATCTGCAAGACAGTCAGAGGAGAGGAGAAAAAATGAAAAGACTATCTGAGGCCATTGGCAATTCAAATAACGAAAGAAAGTAACAAAGGAAGCAGGATTAGAATTTTTGCACGCTTTTTGTGAGCTTTTGTCACTCACAAATGTTTCGCCGGGAAATTGCCTGTAGATACGCATTTTTGGTTTGCAGCTAGTAGTTGCATAGCCATTCTTTGGCATCTGTAATACAACACTGATCTCTTGTGAAGCTCAGCGTTCGCTCTACCGCTCATTCAGAGTGTGGAGAGCTCAGTGGGCCTGCCCTGTGCGTGCCTTTCTCTCATTTCAAAGTGAGAGAAATCCTAGCACGGCTACAGCAATTGTGTCAGCATGTAACACCTTTTTTTTTCTATAAAGTTTGCACTTTCAGTGCTTTGAATGTAATCTCACAGTTGAAAAGAGACTCATATCACATATGGCCCCACTAGCTTGCTAACATGGTTCATGGTTTGGAATTTTTGGGCTTAAAATCTCAAACTCAAAATTGATTAAGAAGCATTTGCTAGAACCCAGGGCAGATTATAGCCTAGGATTAGGTACATACTTTTCTAAGCACCTTGCTTAGTTCTGATCTGCTTTTTTTCTTGCAGTGATTTAACTTTTGAAGTGGTTTCTATATACTGTGTATTGACGGAAGATTCTGAAGTGTCTAGTTCCAGTGTGCTTGAAAGGCCAATAAATCATCCTGTTCTGTAACGGTGCACCTTTATCTTATCTCGTGTCTTTGTCCAGATATCTCTGAATAATGATGCTGCTGTATATTCCTTGAAGGTTTTATCAGGTGGGATGGAAATTAATGTTCTTTGCCCTCTTTGTGAACAGTTCTACTATTGAGAGTAGCGTACTGTGGAGAGACTGTACTTTCGTTTCAAAATTTTGCAATGGAAATGATTTTGAAAGAAATTTTTCCCAAGTAAGGGAAAATGCATCTTCAGAAATGGACTGTAGGCTTGCTTGGTGGCACAGAGACCCCCTCTGGCAGTTGTGGGACCAGATATGTAAGGAATTATAAAATACAGTATATCTGAAGACTTATTTATTAAAGAAGAAAATGAAAACATTCTGTATAGCCAAAGAATCCATTTTAACTGGCTTAAACAGTACACTGAAACTTGTCTAATTCTGAATTGCTAATGTTTCTTGTAAGAGATCAAACAAAAATGCTTGGAAATAAGTTTAAGGCAAAACTTTTGGGTGAGTAGGTGAGGGCCTAATAATGAAGTAGTTCAATTGTATTTAAATGATATGATTTAAGAAAGTAAAAAAAAAAATCGCACACATTTTCAGAATAAAGGGACTTTGTATGAAATCCTCAACAGTTCTGTTAACTGTAGCACTCAGGATATGAGAACCTTGCCTTCGTTTAAAGTCTTTCATCCAGAAGAGCAGGACACCAAGGTGTGCATGAGCTTTGCATACAAATAAATTTATTTTTTACATATATTTATAGCTTTATCCATTATTGATGTGCAGCCAGCGGCACAGAAGAGTATGATATATGACTTAATATTTCTGCTTGGCAGCTAGGAGTGATTCCTAGGAAAGATTAAATGTGAACCGCAACTGAATGTGGAAGGGACTCAGAGGCTACCCAAGCTCCATGAGGCCAGTCTAGATTTGTTCAAATTTCTCATGTGCTGCTGAATATGCAAGCAAGATAACTTCTGGATCTTTAGTTAGAAGGGAACACTAGCTGTGTAGCTTGTGCCTGTTTCTGCAGTGTATTGCACAAAGGTTGGAATAGTTTGTCTTGTTATTGTGCGGATTTTAAGTGGGCATTTAGGTGTTTTGTTTGGCCTGGTGGTCCCAGGCAGTCAGATTGTCTGTATGAGTTCCTTGAGATAAGCTTTTAACAAACTTTAATCTGTATTGGGATAAAACAGCTGTGCATACGAGTATTACTGGCTTTTCAGGAAATCTGAGTGGGCCTACAGAGTTGCTTCAGTTCCAAGTTACTTGCTAACCATTAAACTGCTATGTTCTCAAAACAGTTAAATAATGTGGAGGTGTAGAGTGCCCCACTCTGCTCTTTGGTTAAGTGGGATGCTCGTACACCTCTGCTGGCATCCACACGGTAACTGGCTTTCAACTTGAAGCAACCCAAGGCCTGTAGAACCCCGAGGCAGGTGGGTGGTGGCACCCAAAGCTTAAACGGAATGAAGCACGGGGTAAGCATTTGCATCTGTAAAACAATTTCCAAGCCTATGTATTGATGGAGTGTCTCTTCCTAAGGAAAAATAATTGGCATACAAGAGTGATACATAACGTTCTGTCCTGGCTGAACAGGGAGTGATCTGACTGTGCACAAAAAGCTATAGCAAATACTTGGTATAATGCTGATAAGCTGCCACAGCTGCTTGTAAACCTGCTGAGCGTTTTTTCACTGAAGACCTTTTGCCACCTCTGTAGCACTTCCTCCTTCTTTGGTCTAAAATTAGAGCCCAGACTAGAAGGGGAGTGGGGAGGAAATCAGTACACTTTGCTGACAGTCGCTAGGGTTGCTTTTTTTTTTTGTCTTTTTAATTGAGGCAACTAAGAACTGGATTCAGATGTTCTTGGCTTCCTCCTGCCTTTTATAAACTATGAGATATGGTAGAATTATGTCTCCAGCTTTGTAGCACAAAGGATTAACATAAACTTTAAACAGTCCATAAAGCTGTCAGAGTGCAGCATAAGCTCGTAACAGTTTGGCTCTGGGCTGACCTGTGGGCTCTCAGGTAGCTAGGGAACGGTTGGACTGAGACAACAACAGCAAAACTGCGTAGAGAGCTGGTAGCTGAATGGCAAACTCTGTGTGCTGATTAAATGCTTTTGTCTTTACAGGCCGGGTTTCCTTTTTCACCTCTGGATCAGAGAACCTTCATCGGGTGGAAAAGGTTCGCTGGGGCACTCGCTATGCCATCACCATCTCCTTCACTTGCAACCCAGACCACGGCATTGGGGATCCAGTTCTGACGTAATTCCTCCCGGGATGGAACATGAGGTCGAATGGAATGAGAGAAGCCCTGCAAGAGGAGGGGGAAAATTGAGATAATTTTATAGACTTGCATTCAATTAGAATTTCCCAGCTGTGTTAATACATTGTAATACGTTTTGTTTTCACATGTCCTTTCCTGTAAGTGTTGCGAACAGTGCCTTAAGGACCATCTTAAATTTGGTATGTTCTGTAACTGGTTTGTCTTCGTGTAGAGTCCTGCAGTGGGCTCTTCATTTTTATTTAATTTTGATTCTTCAGTTTAAAAGATACAAACCGCCTTTTGGACCATGTCTTGATAAGACACCACATGCTACTGTTACCTGTTGTTAAATTCTATAGTCTCTTCCAGTACTACTGGGATTTGGAAAGTTTGACCTAATTAATACAGCAGGATGAGTACTATTCTTTTGGACATGTCCCCTGTTGAGAGGAATGTTTTCTCCTTTAGCATGGGCATTAGTGGGCAATACACCTGTGGTTTGACTACTGGGCTTTACTTGAACTTTTTTTTTTAAATGAAATTACTACAGATGTTTTCTGCTACAAGCAAGGACTAGTTAATACAATGTCACAACTACAACCTTTTAATTAGCCAGAAAGCACATCACTTTAGGATTACAAATGTTGTGGTGTGTTAGGGAATGGCACCAGAGCATGTTCCTCTGACCAGAATGCAGCATTCCCAACTTGCCTCAGTTTTAAGTGGTGTCTTAAGAAAAGTGATTAATCTCCTGGTTGGAAGCCCCATACTAAAGTTATTCAGAGCTCCTTATGGGAATGGCTTGACCATATAACCATGGAAATTGTATATATGTTAAAAGGAGAGCTGGGCAGAAGAAGTCATCCAGTTTTCTGGATTCATCCTCACCTAATCCCCAGTTTGGACAGTAGGATTTGAGAGGGACACAGGTGAGAAGAATGTTAGTTTTGTGGTGGTTTTCCACGTACTGGTGCTGGGACCCTTAGACTTGATCCTGTAAACCCTGACTTGCTGCTTGGACAGCCGGATAACAAAACCACCTGGACCAGTGTCTGTTGGAAGTGGGCTCTGATGGAAATTGGTAACCACTTACATTATAAATTGAAATGCTCTCGAGCTGGAGCTCAATTGTAAAAACACTTTGAAAACATCTATTTATTGGGCCAAAATTTAGTTTTAAGACCAAGTTTAAGAAAACTCTTGATTTTCGTTACAGTTGACCCAACTTACAAATCCTGTATAGTGAAGTACTGTTTAGCTTGTACAAAACAATGTTTTATCTGTCTCAGAAAGTCTATCAATAGCTTTCTATAGACTTCTTTTTTTTTTGGTTTAATATGAAGACTTCTTTTCTGTTAGCTAGGATCATTAATCTGTGGTGTTACTTGAATAATACATTGCAAGAACTTCAGAGAGGAAGAGATGATTGCATTGTACAATTGAAATAACAAAACAAGTAATCTTGCCAACTGCCTTGCTTTCTTACCACAATCAAAGGTTTTTGTGGGTCAACATGTTAAATAAATTGTAGGAAAAATTATTTTTTCTTCAAATTTTGAAGTGAGCATTGATTTGGTTTATTAATAGTCTATCTTTTCTATGAAAATGAAAATGTGGGGGTGTGCTTTTTTAATGCATACAGTTTCATGTAATTTTCATTTTTGTTTTATTCTCTTTTATGGAAATTGTAAGTATGGGGAGATTACACTGAAGATGTAATAAAGAGAATGATGACTAGACACTTGCACTTGTGCTATTGTGAGTATTCTAAGTTGGTGCACCAGCAAAACTGGTCTTCTATAATTTCTTGTCTTCTGAAAACTGAGAAGGGCATCCTTGCTAACAAGGAATTGTTAAAAGGGCTGGATGCTAGGAAAATAATAGTTGGGTTCTGCATCTAAATACTTGCCTCAAAGCCTGTTAATTCAAAGAAAGTTGTATCACACCAAAGTTGTATGTCTTTGTAAAGACCAGACACCAGCAGCAGCTTTAGTGGGTTAAAACTTGATTTCTGACATCGCTTTGTGATTTAAATGCAGGGACTTTTCCACAAAAATAATCTAGTATTAGTGGAATCTAAGTATCAGTGGGCCTCTGTGTGGATTTTGGTTTGATTCTCCAGGCTAAGGTCCTGTGTCCTGAAATTCTTACTTCACTATAAGTTTTATCACCACTCTGTAACACTGTCATATAACGCAAGGACTTTGCAAGTTTTTATAAACGTTTATTAGTTACTTCTCTGTCACGCAGGCTTTGAATTGCACGAAGTGAAAATGGCACTTTGAGAGCTGCCCTCTCTAAAATACTCCTCAACAAGACCATGTTAAACCATGGGGGAAATCCCAACTAATCTGCTCTCAGGTTTTAATCTTCTGAGGCTTGTGGGTGTTGTAATACCTTCCAAACCTGGTGCATTCTCCCGTGCTGTGAATTGCCTGACGTTCAGAAATAAAATCAAGTTGGTATTTGTGGTTTCTGGATTTTTTTAAGCTTTAGTAATGCGTTCAATACGATGACCAAACCTGTCAGGTGCAATTTGTGAAAAATGTGGGCACTGTACTTGGTAAGAGAATTCACGGTTTGAAAGGAGCATAATAATTCAATATGTTGTGTTCCAGTAGTAGTCAACATTTTATATTTGAAGCTTCAATATCCGGACTACTAAAAGCAATATCTAGATCTACAAAGAAATTAAATAGCAAATGAGGAAGTAGAATACAATGTAAAAGATTCTAAACATAGCCTCCAGCAGGGAAATAATAACAGCAGAAAGGCTAATGTTCCTGGGGCAGCTTGGAATTTGCAGAATTCAGTGATTGTTAGAAATAAGCTTGACTTAATTTATTTTAGTCCCCATAAATGCCCCCAATAACTTTTTATTAAGCGTCCCTCTCCCCGTTTCTTGACAGGTAATTCTGAATTTGAAATACTTCATTTTCTGCTGATGTTTCTGTCTGTCCTCTTTCAGGTTCAGCCTCCCTGTTGCTACTGGGAAAGGCAGTGCTCTTTTTCTCAGAACTCCGATTAGGTCGAGGGCAGGATTTGCTCTATTAAACTCCCATAAATCTGGTGCCAAGCTGCTGCAGACAAGTGCTCTTAATTGAACTCAGGGTAAAAACAAAATCTGGCTTGATGTTTCCTAGGGGCGTGAAAACCTTTGTTTAGAGCCCTTGTGGTTCAAATAAAGTAAAGAAAGGTCAATACATGTTCAGTGGGAACTGGGGTGAAATCTGGACATAAATTTGCAGCCTTGTACCTTAGAGCATAGTCATTGCAGGTATTTGGGAATGTTAATTTGTACTTTGAAATAAAAACATTTTTAAAGAAAGGTGAAGCCTGCTTGTGTGAAATAGAAGCCAGGGTGAAATAGAAAATACGTCAGGAGACCAAGCCAGGCTTTGAATCCTTCCTAAGGCATTGGGTGAGGCTTCTGGAGGACTTCAGATTAATTATACTACCCTGAAAATTATTCTTCTGTTCACAGGTGTTGGAAAATATCTTTCTTCTAAAGCTAACAGGTGTGAGATCAGATCTGGTCTGTAGCACATACCTAGGTTTCAATGCTATAGTATGCATTTT
Organism: Heteronetta atricapilla; assembly: GCA_011075105.1. Lineage (NCBI taxonomy): Eukaryota > Metazoa > Chordata > Aves > Anseriformes > Anatidae > Heteronetta > Heteronetta atricapilla. The sequence goes on from CM021748.1 coordinate 3,945,009, forward strand.
ATTTAGTTTTACGATTTTATTTATTAATCCCATACAAGCTAATTCTAGGAGCTTTGACTGGATTTCCTGGGATTTTTCATGTTTAAAAATTTTGTTTCTGTAAGCAGTTGTGCAATCTTTTTTTTAAAAAAAATATTTTATTTCCCCATCAACAGAAGTTTTGGAATGTTTACATAGTTTTTTTTTTCCCAAATATGTGTTGTCCATCCCAAATATGTGTTGTCCATATATTATATATATGGCTCCATCTAAATGAATTTCAAGTCCAGAAATGCTTTCCAGGATGCTAAATGTACAGATTTTAATTTAGATTTGCATCAGAAATTTAGCTTCAGGTCTTAATTTTTTGCTTTGATTTATACGATAATTTCAAAAGGCTACGTCTTGAGGCTGTAGCACACACGATGTGTAGAACAAAATAAAAGCAAAACTTAAATGGCATCGGTAGTGGCTACGCTATCAAGAAAACCTGGTTTTCTTTCTTCAGTTGCAATTCTTAATACTTTTGAATTTCCCCTGACAGCTATCCTTTCCTCGTGTTCCACCTACACTCAGATGTCTGTGCACTGCCTTTACACATGAATTGGATCTCTCTGAAGCCCCCGTGTCTGGCTTTGTACAGTATCTCTGCCTTGTCTGAATCCTAGGAGCAAAGCAGGTATGTTGCTGGAGGTCAGGGCAATTCTGTGCTACTGCTGAGAGCGGGGGAAATACAGCCACCCTACTCCTCTTCCCCCAAGCAAGGAAAGAAAATCCCAGCTCCTGTCTTTCCCTTTTGAGTCTGTTGTGAGGAAATCCAACCAAAGATTCCAAGAATAGCAGAAGAGTTATTTCCCTTATGAACCACAGATGGCTGCAGCATGCATCGATCATTTTAGCCTCATTCAAGAAGGCAGACTTCTCAGGAAATCCGGCGGTGAGAGCTGTTGTAAAGTCGTGGGTAATTCCCCAGTAAGCGTCTATTGCTACTTGTAAAACACTGTGGAGAACTATAGTGGAGTTTGCTTTATCTCTGCTTTTATAAACCTTCTTAGGAAACTCAAGGCTAATTTTACAGCATGTTTGCTTAAACCTACCATACAGCTTTCCCTTAAAGATAGCCCATTTATCCCTGAAGCATCCACACAGGCACTTCTTATCTTCCATACAAGCATTGTTGGCTTGTACTAGAGGCCAAAAAGTGCTCTTCTAAGAGGCCTTCAGTGCTCAAAAGGCTTGTTTTACAAATGGATACCCTTCCAATTCTTTAGTTAGCCAAAAAGGAGAAGAAAAAGTGCTGAGTAGGTTAATGAGCTATGACTTTGTGGAGAGACACCTTGAAAATTTGGCCTTTTTTTTTGTTTGTTTGTTCATTGGTTTATACAATTATATTAAGCTGTTTATCTGGGTGCCAGGATACTTTGCTGCTGACTTCACAGAAAAGCTTGATGTTTTGAGACTGCTCTTCACTGCCAAGACAAGGTCTCTGGGTGGATTCACACCTTGTAGGTGACCTTTCTTGGTGTATTAATTCAGCAACCATTAAATCTGGGGGGGAAATAAACAATGGTGGGTCATAATGGACTCATTTTACATGAGTTGGCAAACTCTGAATGGTAATTTCTTCTAGCCCCTCTAGCAGACAAACATTTTTATTTCTGGTATATGCTGTCACTGAAGAGGAGATGTGTTCTGGGAGTCCCCTTTGCATTTAGGGCTTTAAATGTGACTCACCAAACTCCCTCATAAAAAGAGAAGGCCACTTTTCAGCAGATGATTCAAAACTTAAAAAGCTGCTGTGAAACCAGACCAACTTTAAGCCCACTAATTCCTTGCACTTCTCAACAGAAAACGAGTGAGAAAAATGATCTTTCACTTGCATTATTTCTATTTCACTGTTGAAGTTGAGGGCAATTAATGTGTTTTCTTATTTTTCTGTTTCAGAGGGAGATAAATTACTTAGGAAGGAATTCCATTCCACTGGGAGGAATATGATCACATATACTTTGCTGTTCACTTGCATGAGAAAGAACTGTAACATAAATAAGTCAGAGTGATAAGTATAAGATGGTGTTAGAGAGCAGCAGATTTCTCCCACACTGAAATGTCCGTATCAGTGTTGAACTGATCCCCCCCAGCCTGCTTTATTTTTTGTTTTTAAAAAAATCAGACCGATCAGACCTACAACTGGATGTTGTGAGCTTCTTGGGAGCAAAGTTCTTGGTGTTAAATCCCTTCATACACCTTTCAACAGGACCTCTTCCTTAACACCTTAGGCTATTTATCCCATCAATGTTCTTTTAATTAACAGTGAATGTTAAATCTGCTATGTTAAGAAAGCTGTGCTTCATCCAGCTATTTAAAAATAATGAATTAAGCTTTTCTCTGCATATACCAGCTGTATTTTTTTTTAGGTGCTGGTGTCCTCCCTGCATAACAACTGTGTGTAGTGCTAGGATTTAGATTTATAAATAAGGACAATCTAAGAAGAAATTATGACTGAAACATTCATAAATGAAATGCATAGAAATGAACATTATCTCTCCACTTAAAAAAAAGTTTAATTGTTTTTTTTTCTTGGAACTATAAGAAAGGACAAAGTTTTACTCATTTTGAAATCCTGCAGGTGAGGTGTGAGGACATGCACCTGCTCCCTGCTATGGTCCGTGGGGGTCCTCCTGTGCCATTAGGTACTCGGACAGTGACTGGAAACCCAGCCCTCTCCCTGCTCATCCTCCCTTTCTTGTTTCGTACACTTGTTGTTGGAGATCTTTGTCTGTTCAGACCACATGCAGGCAGTTAGAATCTCATTTTTTTCTGCCTCAGCACAAGCACAGCATAAATGCATGCGTATTTCTCAGGAATGCTGTTCTCATCTTGAAGAGTGCCCAGTTAAAAGCACCCAGCCCAGGTGGCGATGAAGGCTCTCACTCATGTCACATTAATGCTGAGACCCTTGAAGTCTTCCAGCTTCACAGCTGACTGCCTTTGAGCCTTGGTATTTTCATCTCAAGAACTGGAACTTGAGACCTCTTGACTTTGTTTGCTAAATGCTTTTAGCACCTCCAGATGGCTTGTGAGTCGGTGAAAGCCAGCATGCTGCAAAAATTATCACTTCCAAGGGAAGTTAAACACGTTTCGACTCTGTAGCTAGGATTTGTATCAAGACTTTATAGCAGGCCATTAAAACTTGTCCTCTTCCTAATCATTCTCCTTAAATGAAATACTTTAGCCATTAAGCATGCACAGAAGGGCAGTAATCAAAACCTTTCCACAGCTGAATTGTATGAGGAGGTAGTTTAGACCTGAGCATCTCAAAAGTAATTTTTCTGTCTTGTGGTCAGGGCAGCCCTGTGACTTGCAAGATCCTGAGCAAGGCAGAGGGAAGGTATTCAGAGCAGTTGTGCTGTTCACCTGATTCCCCTGAGTGGGAAACGTAATTGTAACTGTGGTTGTAAGTACATTTATAAACAAGGGCTTACATATTAGTGCTACAAACGTGGCAAGGGTTATAAGGAGCGGTAATATCTCTAATTAAACCTTTTCACAGAACTGGAAAAACAGAAGAGCCTTGAGCCCTAAAGCTTTGGTATTAACAAATGGAATGGAGTGAATGAATAAGTGGATCAATTAACTTAATAGAAAAAGTAAATGTCATTGTCTGCCTCTCCCTGGCCCAGCAGCTGAGCAGTGTCATTGAACCACAGTTTTCTTTCCTTCCAGCCATGGATGGACACACAGGGGCTGGGAGTGTGGTGGTGGGGAGACCCAGCTTGGCTCTTAGCCTGCCTCCTAGGGCTGCACTCACTGCTTCCTTGGGGCATCCACCCCCACTTCCTAGGCACTCGCAAGGGCTCCTTTGTGGCATGGAGAAGACAAAGGTGGAAATGGAAAATGATACACTTCTTCTACCGTCATTTCATTTGAATCTAAAATTGATCACTAGGATGTACAGCTGTCCCCTTCCCTGCAAGATATTTCAAGAAAGTGGAGAATGAAGGTATTGCAAAATCCTTTGAAAGGAATTTAGATTTTACCTCTCTGGCTTGCTTGCTGAATTCAGTCTGAGAACTGCGGCTGCACAAGACCATCACTTAGGAGACAAGTGTTTTCCAGTTGTGTTCAAGACCCTGAGAGGTGAGGACTGCGTGCGTACATCCGAGCCAGCTTTAGTCCTGGAGCACGCAAGCGGCTGTACCAGAACAAGTGAAATCCATCTCTAAGCTGTCTGCCTTGAAACTGGGAGCCACTATTTCACTGGGAAGAATGCAGGTGTGGAAAGAATGCGCGACTTAGCGGTCTTATCTAATCTGAGTCTCTTTCAAAAGTACTGGCCTGGCCATAAATATTAATTTTGAAAATTCTTTTAGCTATAATAGCCAAGAATGGGTCCTAGCCACATGAGGTTCCAACACTGCTAAACAGCTAAAATGCTGAAACTAAGCTGAAATATGAATTTTGCAATGCTGGTACCTTGCAAACATAAGCCAACCTCTGGATTTGGGCACAAACTTAAACCGGCCCTTGGCAGAAATTTTTAGAAGTGGCTCAGGTGGAGCTCGCCAGTCCTCTTTCCGCATGGTAATTTGGAGACGGCTGTCGTGGCACCGGAGTTCCCCTCGCAGCCTCTTTCTAGCCTTGCTCCTCCTTGCAGACTGCTCCCGTTTGTGGTGTTGGTGTTGCTGGGGCACCACCACCTCCCGCACCCAGCAGCAGGGGCGGCCGTGGAGCCGCACAGTTCTCCTCCCCGGAGACACTTACTCTAAACAGCGGAGCCGCTGTTTATCCTGGGGGCCAGGACTCCATCAATTTGTCCAGTTTATGTTGGGAGGAGGCAGTAAAATGCATTGCTTACAAGAACTGACTGCATGCATTCCCCTGTAGGAAGCCAAGAAGGCCCTGGTGTCCCTCGGCCCCTCACGAGGTGGGTGGCAGAGACCACCCTGGGAAGATGTGCAGGGTATGGGGGGGGCTGGATGGTGTCGAGTCTGCAGCTGGGATGGGGGACACACATCTCCCAGGTGCAGAGAGTCTCTAGGGAGGTGCTGGCAGCAAAAAAGACTCCCTGGAAGGGAATGGGAGATTATATTTGGGCTCTTTTGTGGGTCTCCGCAGGACATTATAGGTGACAGGAAGTGTATGGGGAGCTGGTTTGGCTTGGAAGCAGTCGGAGTGATAGAAGAATGCTGATTGCTACTGAAAGAAAGGATGAGGATGGACTGGAGAGAGAAGGCTTTGGCATTTGGAGAAGAAGCTGACAGTGAAGCCTTATGCAGTGTGTCCTTGTCCAGAGCTGTGTGAAGGTGACACCTCCTGCTGCTGAGGAGGTGCTGAAAGCAAGCGCTAAATCCAGGTGATGGTGAGTGCTGAACAGCGCTGGTCTGAACAAATGGCACTTAGTGGGGATTGATATCACACCTGTACACACAGTGGGGAAAGGTAAAACTGGTGAAGAGACTGAAATGGGTTTTTAGAGATGATTCATGCAACGTTGAGAGTTCAGAGCAGCTTGCAGCGTTTCTCCAGCCTTCTTTTGCTAATAGGACCCTGTAGATGTTGGCTTCTTGGCTTGCTGGCTACCAGCAAGGGAAGGAGGCTGACAGCAGAGTCAGAAAACTCATGCTGTCCTGGCGTGCTGCAGAATGACACTTTGGCAAGGCAAATTAACAGGAAGAAAAGATCCTGACAGCACTGCTGTCATCCTGTTCCCATCACAGCACCTCCCAAATCCAGCAGGTAGTGTAAGGGAATGAGATCAGTGGCTCATCGTGGCAGATGTCTGCAGAAACCTGAGACACTCAGCAGGAAGGGCCAGAAAGTGCAAAGGCAAGTCCAAATGATTAAAACAATGGCGTGTGGGGTTTGTCCTTTTTTGTTCTAACTTGAAAGCTCCTCTGAAACTTGTTAAGCTAATTTGCAGAAATGTGTTTTGCACAAAGCGTTACTTTAAAGCCAAAAGTTTCAGGAAGAATAGTTAGGAAAAAGTTCAGTTAAGAAGCTGCTTTGATTAAATATGTGTAGGGGGATCTGTCCCTGTCTGGCAGTGTGGTTGGGATCACGAGGCGGCCCCAGCTGAGCACGTCCGAGGAGGGCAGCCCGGCAGCTCCTGGGGCCAGCAGCCCCTGCCCCACAGGTGGGAACCCGGCTGCTGAAAACGTGGTACTTTTCCCGGGGGGGCAGGGGGAGGACATCCCATAACACTTCTCACCTTGAAATCATGGGACTCTTGAAGTGGCTTTCCCTTCTCAAAAAAAGGGATATATAAAGTCAGCCTCTTCCCCCCAGGAACTTCCCTGTCCCCTCAGCAGCCCAAGCTCTGAATGGGCAAGGTCCGATAACTTGGAGCAGTTTGGCAGAGCATTGAATTAAGGCCCGAGCGGCATGCTTGGCTATTATTATTATTCCAGATCACTTGTTCCACCTGTTTGAGAGCTACGATCCTCGACAGGTTTGGATTCCATTTCATTCAACGATTTTGTAATCACGGGTAACTGGAGAAATGACATGGCTTTGCACTGCTGCAAGGAGGCTGTCAAGGTTGTCAGGTTTTACAATCAACCTGCTCTGACAGCTCTTCTGCTTTGCAGAATTTACCTTGCAGAGTCTGCTTGGAAAAAGCATTCTCTTTGCAGCATTTAATCTAAAAGGAAAACACAAAGGAGCAGCTCATGAATGCCATTGTAAAAGATGGGTATGCCTCCAGAGATACAGGATCTGGCTTTTTTTTTTTTTTTTAATGGAGTACACATTGGAATAAGTTTACTTTGTTCTGAGTCATATCGTGAAGGATGAGGTTCAGTACAGACTCATCCACTTTATTTTGTGTGTGTTTTTTTTACAGGCTGGATGGGAGAAGCCTGTAAATCTTGGAGACTTTGGAAGTGCAAAGGGGAAGTAAGTCTGCCTGTGGTCAGCGAGGGTTTCAAGGCTTTACTTTTTTTTTTTTTTTTTTTTTTTTTTCCTCCTTTCTGAATGTCTGCAATTGTCTTGCATGCTGGGAGGAGGGATACCCTCCCAGGTAGCATGTGCCAGCTGACAGCCAAATCCCATGGGCATTTGTGGTGGTAGTTACACCCGACTGATGCTGTGCATGAAAAATATCATGTGTTAAATTAATCTAGGACAAAGGATTAAAGCACTTAACTTAGAAGAATTAATAGTTTTATATAATTATTCTGCTTTGGCCTTCTTGTTTAAGTTGTACTCATCTTGATTCAAATGATATTTCAATCCTTTCCTCAAAACTCTCCCCAAAAGTCTTCAAATAAAACCCTTTCAGTTGCAACCCTGCCTGGATTCTCATACAGATACTTGACATTCTTCATGCACCAGTAACAACATGACAATAAGCTGTAAAGGATTTTTTTCCTTGGTCTTGAGCGCTGCCTTGCAGACTCCCCAGAGCCCCTGTAAGTTTGTCCAGGCTCCAGAAAGCATGCTCTGGGTGATAAACTTGCTTCCTAAGCCTTAAATTATCTAAAGCCTGAAACATGTGCCCAGCAACTGTGTTAGATCAGCAGCAACAGAAGAACGACAAGGGCTCTAAAGCTTTTCCCTTGCTCTCGCTTACTTCTCTTACTCCATTAAATTCTCACACGTTGCCGTTCTGTCTCCTGTGCAGTTTTTTCGTCGGATGAGAATTTGGACAAAGAAGTGCCCGAGTGCTTACACGTGAACCATGTCTTGTTCACCATCTCATCAGAGACTGATAACAGCTTCAGAGAGATTTCAATGCCCATGAATTAAAACGTGGAGGGCCAGACCTAGTGAGGAATAAAGAACAAAAACATTGCACCAAAGGCCAAAGAGCAAGTGCCATCAACTTAAATCAAAGAGTAGAGATTGTTCCTGCTTCCCACTGGGAGTGTTGGTAAACAAAGGCTTTCAAATCCAGGTAAGGTGAGCACTGTTTTGGAAGGATAAATTTAGCAGTGATTAAACGAGCTCTTAATTAACCAAATATTCCCCCTGCTTGGCTTTCCAAAATTATTCAATAACTGAACAATTATAATGAGCTCAGCGAGTAATTACTATCCATTCCAGATACTGCCCTCGCCAACTGCAGCTTTCTAACCACCAGCTGTTAATGTGCCAGGAAATGAAGTCCACAAAGTGTGAGTCAAATAATTGAAAACCAAACAGGAAAAAAAAAACAACAGTTTCAGAGGCAATGGAAGGAAAACTGCCTCCACCCCCACTCCGTGCTGAGTCCTTAAGTATGTGGTTGCTCCAAGACTTAGGAACCATTATACAAGTTGTTAGTGTGGACCAAATCTGCAGTACTACATTTTCAAGGGTGTTCTAGCAAATATATAAATGTTTCTGGTGTCCCTCAGGAAGGTCCTTGCTCTTTGTTCTGCCTCAGAAGGCTTTACAGAGCCACCTGGGGGCTGACGTGCATCTTTGGAAGGGAAGCCACAGCATCACTTAGTGAGCAGAAATGAGAAAACAGAAGGTGAAGCCCAAATCAACCGAGAGCACAAATTTTAAAGATAGTTCTAGTTGCAGAAGGGTAAAAGAAGTTGGATCATGAATTCAGCCGTTTACTCGTCTGAGTGATATTTAAACAAGCTCAAGTGCATCGAAGCTTCTCACCCATGATTTTTGAAACAGATTTGAAGATGTGGTTTCATAAGCACTTCTTTTCATGGCCCATCGGTTGTATTGGATTCACAGGCTGGGGGGTGGACAGTAAATCTCATCAGCAGAAGCGCCAATTGGTTTGGGCTTGACTGGAGAGGAGAGGAAAGAAAAAAGCTAGAAATGAGAAAGGCTTAACCCTTTAAAACCCCAGGGCTGCAAAAACAGGCGGACCAGCCCAACCGAGGGGCCAGAAGAGGTTTAAGCTGGAGCCACTCTAAAGGAGATGTTTGTCACATCGTGCTCCTAGCTATGCAGATGTAACTTCTCTGCTGGAGTTGAAGGATTTGCTTAGAGCAATCATGCTTGCAGTGACATGCCCGCTTTCTGATTATGTTGTAGAAATCAATAGACACTTCTGCCTTCTCTGCAGGCAACCTGGAACACAGATTTGAAATTCAAGAGGTATAAAATTTCCCCCAAAGCCTCAAAACTCTCCCTGGGTATTTCAGGGTCTGGCAGGGTTTGTTGCTGTGGAGCAAAGTGAGGATGGGAGCAGAGTCCCTGGGAGAGACTGCAACTTGTTGCCCAGAAGGAAACAGCACAGAGGAAGGACAGAATAGACAGAGACCAAAGAAAAACAGAAGGTTAAAATAAGAACACTAAGGGCAGGAACGTACTAAAAGCAAACATATTTTCACTGAACAGACGAACTAAATGGTCACATTTGATCCATGATCTTTCTGTAAAAGCTTTGTTCAGCGTAGGCAGAAGATTCAGCCTGTGGAGAATGACGGGAATGCAAACTTGTTAAGGTAGGTCCTGGGTTGAAGTCTGTAATTACACATGGACCCTCCACAGACAGAGTTTGAAACACATGCCTCAGAGCTCACTAAGCTAAACATTTACTGAAGAATGAGGGAGGACAAAAACATCTATTAAGATGCAGCTTTGATGCTTTTTTTGGATGCTTTTTTTTTTTTTTATATATAGGTCTGACCTAATAGTCTTTCTGTACCCTGACACTAGCAGGGACTTCATGCTCCTGTTTCCCTGCCACCTCTGTAACTCCTCACCCTGCACCACTGGGGCAAAGTGGGGTTCAGGGGCTCCCGTACCGGCTGTCCTCATGCTCACAGCAAACGGGATGAGAAGAGAGGAGGATTTGCAAGGCTGGATCAAGTACTGTTCTGCACCAAAAACCTGTCAGGAGGTAAGATTTCGATAAACTGTGAGGCATGAGTCCCCTCAGAGCTGCCTACCTCTATCCCCCACCCAGTTTCCACACTGGGTGTACAGGCTTATTGCTGGAGGCAGCGTGAAGCTGGCAGAGTATTGCCTTCCTAAACCTCCTGCCAGCCTAAAGCAATTCCTCTCTGACCTCATTCAGGTTGATGAGTAATCTGGTGTGGCACATATTAACTATTTCATTTTTGCATTTTGTAGGTAACAAAGCCTCTTCCCCCACCTGAGGGCCTTCTGGCATTACAAGCACAAAGGGAGCATAAGTGGTTCTCCCAGGCTGTGAAGTAACAGGTTTAAAGTTTTTTTTTTTTTTCTTGCCTTTTATTGGACTAAACCCAAGACTTATTTCAGGTTTTATATATATATTTTTTTTTTTGTCTGAGTAACAGAGATAGATGTTGAGTACCCAGGGCACACTGAGAAAATATTCACTTGGATGGATAGATGGATGGGTGGATGGAGGAATAAGGGCAAGTGCTGCTCCTGCTTTGTCCCCATCCCTCCAGTGTGGGCCCCCAGATCTGCAAAGAGCTTTACCCATAACTTTGGGCACCAGAGGCTGCAGAGCTTCACTTTCTCATCCTCCCTAAGAGAAGCTGCTGCAAAGACAGAGCACCACTTTGAAATTAGGGAGATGCTTGCCATAATAAACTCGTGTTTGTATTAAAACAAACAGACAAATGAAAGCAGCGAAGCAAAGTTAGTCGGTTGCTATTTCCTCTGCTTCTGTTGTTGGGAATTACTTGTGCTGTGCCTAAGGCAGGCGGAGGTTCCTCGACAGATTTAATCACTCTAAAACGATGCCAAGAACAAAATGACAGGGAAGCACTGCCGTGTTTAGCAATCAGGATCATTCTCTCTGTTCAGCCTCCTCTGCATCAGGATCCAGCACTGGAGCAGGCCGCAGCACGGGCTGTGGCTGGAAGGGGTGAACTGCCCTTACCTTCAACAACCCCAGCGCTCCTAACCCACGATGTGGGGAAAAAAGCTGCCAGAAGGTAAAGAAGAAAGATTTTGCTTCCTTACCATAGCTCCTGCTATTGTTTCTTACCCAGGGAGAGGCTGTAGAGAGGGTATTGATGCAGTGAAATGATGATGCTTTTATCGGAACCATTTCAGCCCTGCTCCCTGAGATGCCAGCCAAGCGCAGCTGCCATTGCTGGGGGCTAAATTATAATCTTTGTTGACTGGCTGCCATTAATCTAAAAATGGATGAGATGTTCTTCTGGAACACAAACATTTCCTCCATCTGACCATTAATAGCTAACTGGAATCCTGAGTTACTCCTAAAAGAAGAGCTTTTAACTTTTGTGCATAAGACCAAGGACCTCAGAACATGTCAAGCACATTAGCAGTGTCTTAAGACACTCGTGCAGACCATGGAAATTGCATCGCTGTTTTCTAGGTGGCAAACTGAGCAGCGGCACAAGGGCAAGTGACTTCTCTGAGGTCACACAGCAAGTCCATGGTGGTTCTGAAAGAGAAGCCCGGACTTCCCACCCCCTCCCACTCACAGTAATCTCCCTCTTCAGCTCCCATGTCAAACGCTGTCTCGATAGGTGGCTGCAGCATCACAGCCCCTGTAAATCTCCTCTGGATTTTATTAGCTATCATGCTTTCAAGCCTGCCTGGATTACTTATCAACAGCTTTCAGGATGAATGGCCTGTGAGTCCCCACCGGCAGATGATGGGAAGGAAGATAAAGACACACTCGAGTGGGATCAGATAACCGCTGCTGCTGCCTGCGCAGTGCTGCTACCGCTCCTGAACCAAGCGCCAAAAGCAGCTTTCAAAATGTGGGGGCAGAGGTAACTCGGGCTCCAGCTGATTTCAGAGTAATGCCATTCCCCTAAGACATTACCTTCTAGTGTTAAATGAAAGAAGAAACAATCTGTTATGAAGGAAAAAGCAGAAAGTCAATTCAAATCAGTGGGGTTTTGTTAGAAGCACTGCTATGTAGTGCCTCTTCCTGCGAGGCTTCTTGCACAAGCCACACCTGTGGCTCTCAAATGTGAAGCCAATATGGTAAACTAAAAGGTGTAGAAATGTTCTAAATTTGGTGGAAGTCCCTGATGAGGTTTGCAGGAGCACATATATGAAGCTGTGACTGTCTCCAAAACTTGCTGTTTATGGACACACCACATTTAGTTTCAGGAATCTGCCTTGCTTTGTTTGGATGAAATCATATTTGTGTTCAGTTAAGAATTCAGGAGCTGAACTCAAGATCCTATCGGGCACGCGCAAGGAAAGGCTGATGACATCTTAGAGAGACGCTGGCCTAAACACACGGAGACAAACTTAGCAGATCTTACTTCTTCCCCGTTTGTACCATTTTGGTTTAGGATTGTGTCCTCCGACAAGCACGGCCGATATGCGGAGTGGTTTGCTGTTGCACCAAGCTATTTACTGATTTCCCTCCAGAGATCTTGATGGAAGGCTTGGGTGGGATCTTCCCCATTAGTGAAGTGCAGCCTTCCCTGATAAATTCAACAAGTGCTTAACTCTTCACCTTGCTTCTCGCTTTAGAAGTGTTCCTAGTATTTACAAAAATGTTTCATTTAAATTAAAAATTAAATTACAAACGAGTTCCCAAGGAAAATCAGAAAAGCAGAGCCTGAATGCCAGAAGAATTCTTCAGGATTCATTTTTCCCTTACCTCTTTTAATTGTTTCTTTTCTTGTGTTGGGACGGGGGGAAGGAAAACATTGCAGCAGTTTTGCTTTGGTGTGTCCCATTGGGATTTCCCTCTTCTCTGGGGGCAGGAAGGCTCCAGCTGGGACCACAGATCACGGAGCTCAGCTCTGAGCACCCGAAACCCTCCAGGCTGCAGTGAGGCTGCCCCAGGGGTGTCACACACCACACCAGAAATTCAACATGTTATGGGTTCTTCAGTGGGGCTTTTGATATACATTCCCTTTATGGTTTTAATAAACCTCACTAACTATTAATTTCCCATGTCCCACCGCTGCATGTTGCATCTTGAGGTTTGGCCAAGTGAGCTGGCAGAGAGATCTTTCCCCTGCCTTCATGGAACTCACCCTGGGCCACCCAAATCCCCTGGGTGCTTTGCTCCCAGCTGATGCATCTTTTCCCTCTGCTGTGCTTTAGGTACATTACCCATCAAGGGCAAAAAAAAAAAAAAAAAAAAAAAAAAAGCTCGTATAGCAGTAATAATAATCACTTTAAAGGGTACTTATTTTCTGTGAAGCTGCTGCTACAGTTCTGAAGACAAAGCAATTTATTTCTTCCAAGCCATAGCAATTAACTCCAAGTCTCTCCAATTCCCCTGAAAAACCTGAAACTGACAACAGCAACTAATATTATATGGCAAAAGCAATCCGCAGCTGGGCTAAGCTTTAGTTAGTCACCAGCTCCGGGTGTTTCCGTGGATGCTGCCAGCAAGGCTGCTGTGCAAAATGATGGGGATGAAGTTAATCCAGGTTCGGCACAGGAAGAAAGGTGGGAGAGCAAAGTTAGCACTTGGGAGTGGGTTTTCTCTGCCTAACAGACTTGTTGTGTTCAGGAGGTGTTGTGGCAACATAATATTTTAAAGAAATTAAGTGCTGTTATGAAGTCAGGTTGTGTGCAACAGCTACGTTTTAAAACCTGAAATAAAAAGCAGATTTCCTTCCTGAGAACCTCAGGAGGGAAGATTGCTGCTGCCACCAGAGGGACTCCAAAACACAACGGCCAACTTTCCGGGGCTGACCGGCATTTCTGCAACGTGCGTTATCTGCTTCCACCGCTCCAGGGCTGGGCTCAGATACGAAGTTCGTGCACTTTCTATTCTGATGCTGCTGGGGGAACAGATTCTGTATTTGCTTCTGAGCAGAGCAACCTTGTCACCCTGCCTGATCTCCTGGGCTAATATAACTGGGCAGCGTGCCGTGCGAGGTACAAAGCGCTCATAAAATCACCTCCACTGCCTTTCCTGGTATTCCATCACACAATAGGCACCAGAAATGACTGCTAAATAGGAGCTTAAATGTTAATGATTTGCTTGCATACACAATTAAATTGTAACGTGGGGCTTTTAAGTATTTACTGCAAATGTGTTGTTAAAAAGTGGGGAGGAAGATGATCAAAGATGTGTGATTGAAGGTGAAGTCTGCAACAAGTCAGTAAGCTTCAAACACATTCTCCCGAGTATGGGGAAAACAAGTGTTCTCACTTGTCCCACAAAGGACTTGCCTTTTCTTTTTTCAAGTGAAAACAGAAAAACTGCTGTTGCTGCAGTAGATGCGGCCTTAGATTAAAGGAAGGAAAGAGCACTCAGGATGAAGCTGCTTTTCTTTCACAGCCCGCTCTTCTGGTGAGCTGGGGGGAGAACAGAATGGGGCATACAGATTTAAACACCAAGGAATGCTGGAGAAGATTTTCTAGTGATTAAGCTATTTTCTGTCCTGTAAAGCCCATATGGAGTTTTGCAGTGACAACTTCTGCCCCAGCAACAAAAACATTGTTGTCTTTCCTAAAATTACCATTTCCCGTTTAGAGACTAGCTATGTCTCTAAACCTGCAGTAGAATTGCATAGGGCACACACATCTTGCGTGCTTGGAATGTAGGAGAACAGCCAAAGCAACTCTGTTTTAAAATAATTCACCGCATTTTGCTTAGTTACAGCCCGATGAACTTCCCTGCTGTTACTTCAGCCCAAACTGAGATGTTTCAGGTTTACCTAAATAATAAGATGCTTGCAGTTTCCAGAGCCCCATCATCTGGATTCTGGTTATGTGACTATCCCAATTTCCATATGAAAAGACTTTGTAACCTCTCTGGTTGTGGAGAGCTGGTGTGTTTTTCATCTCATGATTTTGGGAGCCCTGACTCATCCTTTTTAGTGTCAAAGACAGGTAATGCTCCTGCCTCATACAGAAAATAGCTTGGGCTGCTTTACAGCAGTTTTGTTGTGCCTGCATTGACTCTGTGCTCATGAACTGAAATCCCACCAACCCCAAAGTGTGGAGTCCCACATCCTCCCCAAAATACTCTGGGTGAGCAGAAGGCAGAGGTACCCCGTATGGGAGCTTACAGCTTGTGTCGGCCCTGGACTAGGCTCTGTGCTACGGGCAGGCAGCAGCAATCCCTAAGTTAACTACCCCATTTTGTTGTTGAAGGAAGATATATGAAGACTTTATGCCTGTTTCCAGCATGTGAGCACACTGAGAACGGTCAAAGCTTCCACAGTTACAGACAAGAGGAACACAGTTAACGCATCTACTCTTGCAGGGTATTTATTAAGTGGGTCAAAGCTACTGACTTTTGGCAGTTTAACTGGTCCGATGAGACAGTAAGAGAGATGTTGTTTACACAAATTTATCTTTTAAATTTTGCTCTGATCCCTAGGAGTACAAGAGGATCCCGAGGAGTTGCATTTGCAAAGAGCCACGGCTCCGCGGCGCTTCCTGCAGGCGAGGGGAGGCCACATGCTGAGCTGCAGAAGGGCTGCCGTTCATTACGCACAGCGGTGTCTTCTGATTGCTGGCCAGTTCTGCTTATTAAATTGGCTCTCTTCTGCCCGAACGACATGCTTTGTGGGTGTCATCAAATTTACTGGGTCTCTCTTTAGAGGAATCTCACACAGGTTCATCAGAGCCTGATGGAAGAGGGAAGCAGCTCCAAGACGGGATGGGCTAAAGTTGGTCAAGAAACTTGACAGTGATGAATAACTCATACTTGGTCTTTCATTTGGGTGCTTCTCCATCTGCCTTTTGGTGTCGGCAGCTCCAATGCTATGGCATGAAGCGTGCACCCCGTGTGCTGCTCAGCAGGGCAGCAGGAGCCTGTTAGGGGATGGCTCACGGAGTGCAGCCCATCCTAACCAAACCCTTCTGCTGGCTATCCATTCTGGTAGGACTGTGTATGCAACCCACTCTTCTTTTCTCTTTTTTTTAAAAAAAATATTTTATTTTTTTCAAGCACAGCTCTCTTCCAGCTCCCCCTTCTCATTACTAACTATGGTTTTAGGCTGTTTGGCACTAGATGTTTCAGCACATGTTTGTTGAGGCAGGATGCGTATTCCCTAATGCTCTTTTTGATACCTATGCCACTTTTCCATCATCTGCTTCCCCTACATACCTGGTAACAGATATACACTATTTCATACGGGATAACCACCTGTCCTACAGCCACCTTGCAATGCTGGGGTGGGACAGTGGCTTTCAAGAACTTTCTCCTCAGGCCAAGCACTGGAAATCAAGACCCATCAGGACTGTTTCAGGTCAGGGTGGGTTTTTCTTGTGCTCCGTGAGCAGCACAGTGTGGCACACCTTGAGGATGACGCACACGCTCCAGCCTTCCCACTCTGCCCTTTGAGTTAAGTCTTATCTGTGTTATTCTTACAGGGGAGTGACTTCCAGCCTCGGAAATGGGAAGCAAAGGGAAAGGAACAATGGCTTCAGACTTAATAATAAAAAGAAATTAATTAGTTCCTGAAAAGTTCTTTACAACTATTGAAGCCCACTCTGCCCTGCCAGTTCCCAGCAAGAGCTGTGTTTTAGTCCCCCGCGTTTGTAAGGAAGCTGGCACCGCCACATCCATTTCTACCACCCAGCTTGGCAGGCTGCACGATGCTGGAACACCACAAAGTGGGTCACAAGCGTTTTGAAGAAAGTCCTGAGATGAAAAGTAATGTAAGCAATGCTAAGGTGAGTTCCCTATTGCCCCTTCCCAAAAAGCACCCCCAAAACTGCACCTATATGAAGAATGCCAGACTTAGGGCACAGGAACCTATTTCCCTGGTCTTTGTCCAACACGTGCCCCGAGGGGGATATTTTTCTGCCTTTATGCATAAAATTCAGCATGTGTTCTCTGCTCCCCATCTTTGGCTGCTGTGTAGGCGCATCGTGTCTCTGCTTGAGCACAGAACTACCCTAAAGCTTGGCACATGCCGCGAGAGGATCACCCAAGGACACGGAAACCCAGTACCACCGTAGGGCTGCTGATTTCCTCCTCTCAGTCATGTCAGGGTAGGGAGATGCCATAAAAAAATGGAAACGACTGCTCCTTAAATAGCTGTCTGTTGTTTCAGAAGTCCCTGGACATGGCCAGCTGCTGACAATAGTTTATGCAACTCTTGCTGTGCTTTAGTTATCCCCGGAGTCGAGGCAGATGGCTTGAACACAACTTTATCCCCACTTAAATGAGCTCCTTAGAGCACAGCTGAGAGCAGCAGCCTCTCCCCGGTAAATGCACCCCTTGGGCTGGGTGAAGAGAACGTGGGAGGGGAAACCTGACATGGTCCACTTCTCAATCATAATTTATTTTATGAACTGAAGTTTTATAGTTGACAGGCATCTCTAGCATTTCTGGTGGAGGTTTACCACTAGATGCTAAGTAGGAAGAGAATAAACAAAATACATTGAGGCAAAATGCTTTTGGTGAGATTTGTCAGGGTTAAATTTGTCCTTTTTATGATGAGTCTCACAGTACAGGTCTCAGTCATTTTTTTTAGAGCCTCAGCTCTTTGAGTGACAGGATTATAAGATTTTTTTCTTTTCCAAGATAAATTTTCAGTTTTTCAAACTGTTGACTGCTGAGAAAGGGACAAACTTAAAATCAGTGGCAGATTAAAATCATCTTGGGTAGAAAAGTTAAAACATGACATGCCTTTTTAGATAACCCAGTGTTTTCTGACAGCTTACCTTGTGGTTTTTAAATGCTAGGAGTTTGCAGCACTGCTGCAATGAATTTTAAAATAGAGACTTTGATCAAACTGAAATAGAGCTTGATCGAACTGTAGTGCACTATAATAAACAGGAAATAGAAAAAGGGGCTTAAAGGTCTCCTTATGCACACTGAGAACTGATAACAGTAATATATAGGGCAAACCCAGGGCTTGCAGCTAAGTTAAGCAATCCCAGGACAATTTCAGACCTTTGCGGATCTGGTCCAGCTGTAGCCAGAGGACAGCACTGAGAAATCACACAGGAGAACCGGAGCAGAGCTGGAGCTTAGCAAGTGCAGCAAAGCTTGAGAAGAGTTTGCCGAAGAACTGAACAAAGTATCTGCCTCATCTTCTGTACCCAAACCAGAGAAGGATTCATCCACACCCGCTGACGGCAGGACTCCCCCCGACAGCCCTAAGCCCCAAGAAACTGAAAAGCATCTCACAGTACTTGGTGTCACACAAATTCTTGCCCTGAGCTATAGCGACCACCAGAAACGAGTTTTTAGGACCCCGCAGGGCAACAGGGTCCCAAAGCCCTACCTTGGCCAGATGCTCTTCTGATCCTGATGTCTCCAGAAAGCCTCCTCTTCCTCACTTGTCCTTCAGCGTGGCCATGCCCAGGGCCTCCGAGCTGTAGTCGTACTGGTTGCTGGAGGACATGGAGCGTCCCCAGGAGCACTGCAGGTTGGAGCCCCTCTTGCGGAAGGAGGAGGTGAACCTGTAGAAGTTGCGGTGCCGGTTGCGCAGGTACTCCCGGTAGTTTTTGGTGAGCAGGGTGTAGAGGAAGGGGTTGATGCAGCTGTTGCTGTAGGTCAGGCAGGTCACCAGGTAGTTAATGCACTTTTGGGTTTGGGTGGTGAGCTGCAGGGAGCTGCTGTAGAGTCGCACCAGCTGCCAGATCCAGAAAGGCAGGAAGCAGGCCCAGAAGACCAGCACGATGCTGAAAATCATGATGAGTACCTTCTGCCGGGGGGACCTCTTGCTCTTCTCCTTGTGGGGCGGGTTCCTCTGGGACTCCAGGTAGGTCCTGGCCAGGCGCGTGTAGAGGAAGCCGATGATGATTCCCGGGGCCATGATGCTGGTGCTGAACAGCACCGTCAGGTAGGTCCGGTAGGCGTCCACGCTCCAGGTGGGCGCACACATCCTCTTCACCTTGCCCTCCGCCTTGCTCCCCTCGGTCAGGGTGACCATCAGCATCATGGGCAGCGTCAGCAGCAGCGAGACCGACCAGACGGCGCCCGCCGTCACCTTGCGGTAGCCCCGCGACCTCTTCAGGGTGTCCAGGGGCCGGGTGACGGCCAGGTATCGCTCGGTGCACATGAGGGTGAGGGTGAAGATGCTGGCGTGCATGGTGAGCAGGTCGAGGCTGAGCAGGATGCGGCAACCCAGGTCCCCGAAGTACCAGTCCTGGGCCAGGTAGGTGCAGACGATGAAGGGGATGGTGGAGAGGTACAGCAGGTCCGCCAGGGCCAGGCTGACGATGGAGCTGTACATGGGGGCGGCGCAGCGCGCCGAGTGGCACATCACCACCAGCGTGTACACGTTGCCCGCCACCCCGGCCACGTACATCACCGACAGCACCGTCCCGAAAGCCGACGGGATGAGCAGGGGGCCTCCACCCCCGGGGGGGCCTCCCCCGCCGCCCCCGCCGCCCCCCGCCGTCCCGTTGCCCCCCGCCGCCGCCGTCCCGTTGGGCTCCATGGGCGGCGGCGGCGGCCCCGCAGCCCCTCGCTCCGAGGCTCCGGGCCCCGCCGCTCCGCCCCCCGCGGGAGGGCAGCCCCCGGGGAAGGGCCGCCGCTGCCCCCCGCCCCGCTCCTCCCTCCCCCGGCCCGCGGAGGGGGGCGGCGAGAAGGGGGCTCCCCAGCCCGGGCGGCGACCCCCGGTGCTGGCCCCGACCCCGGTCCTAATCCCGGGTCCTAATCCCGGTCCCGGCCCCGGCTGCGCCCCCTGCTCCCGGAGCTCCCCGCC